>PVHT020000015.1:1867242-1882915 GCA_004024745.2 Catagonus wagneri
CTAGATCCTCTGCCCATTTTTGGATGGGGTTGTTTGTTTCTTTGGTGTTGAGCTGTAGGAGCTGTTTGTAAATTTTGGAGATTAATCCCTTGTCAGTTGAATCATTTGCAAATATTTTCTCCCATTCTGTGGGTTGTCTTTTCTTTTTGTTTAGGGTTTCCTTAGCTGTGCAGAAACTTTGAAGTTTAATTAAGTCCCATTTGTTTATTTCTCTTTTTATTGTTCTTACTCTGACACATGGATCTGAGAAGATGTTGCTGTCATTTATGTCAGAGAGCGTGTGGCCTATGTTTTCCTCTAAGACTTTTATAGTATCTGGTCTTATATCTAGGTCTTTAATCCATTTTGAGTTTATTTTTGTGCATGGTGTTAGGAAGTGTTCTAGTTTCACTTTTTTACATGTAGCTGTCCAGTTTTCCCAGCAGCACTTTTTGAAGAGGCTGTCTTTTCTCCAATGGATATTCTTGCCTCTTTGTCATAGATTAGTAGACTATAGATGTGTGGATTTAATTCTGGGCTTTCTATCCTGTTCCACTGATCTATATTTCTGTCTTTGTGCCAGTACCATATGGTTTTGATGTCTGTAGCTTTGTAGTAGAGTCTTAAGTCAGGGAGCCTGATTCCTCCAGCTCCATTTTTCTTTTTCAGTATGTCTTTGGCTATTCTGGGTTTTTTGTGTTTCCAGACAAACTTTAAACTATTTTGTTCTAGTTCTTTGAAAAAGGTCCTTGGTAATTTGATAGGGATTGCATTGAATGTGTAGATTGCCTTGGGTAATATAGTCATTTTGATAATATTGACTCTTCCAATCCAAGAGCATGGTATGTCTTTCCATCTGTTCATGTCATCCCTGATTATTTCATCAGTGCCTTATAGTTTTCAGAGTACAGGTCTTTTGTCTCTTTAGGCAGGTTTATTCCTAAGTATTTGATTCTTTTTGATGTGATGGTAAATGGGATTGCTTCTCTAATTTCTCTTTCTGATCTTTCATTGTTGGTATATAGAAATGCAGTTGATTTCTGTGTATTAATTTTGTATCCTGCAACTTTGCCAAATTCATCGATGAGCTCTAATAGTTTTCTGGTAGAGTCTTTAGGATTCTCTAGTTATAGTATCATGTCATCTGCACAAAGTGATAGTTTTACTTCTTTTTTCCCACTTTGGATTCCTTTTATTTCTTTTTCTTCTCTGATTGCTGTAGCTAGGACTTCCAGAACTATGTTGAATAGTAGTGGCGAGAGTGGACATCCCTGTCTTGTTCCTGATCTCAGTGGGAATTCTTTCAGCTTTTCACCATTGAGAATGATGTGAGCTCTGGGATTGTCATAGATGGCCTTGATTATGTTGAGGTAGGTTCCCCCTATGCCCACTTTCTGAAGGGATTTTATCAGAAATGGGTGTAGGATTTTGTCAAAGGCTTTTTCTGCATCTATGGAGAGGATCATATGGTTTTTATTCTTCAGTTTGTTAACGTGGTGTATCACACTGATTGATTTGCAGATATTGAAGAATCCTTGCATCCCTGGGATAAATCCCACTTGATCATGGTGTACAATCCTTTTAATGTATTGTTGGATTTTGTTTGCTAGTATTTTATTGAGGATTTTTGCATCTATGTTCATCAGTGAGATTGGCCTGTAATTTTCTTTTTTTGGTATCTTTGTCTGGTTTTGGTATCAGGGTGATGGTTGAAAAATTATGTCTAAGCATCAACTACCTTGTAAAGACACATGTCATTAACATGTATATGCATATATCCTTATTTAGACAATAGAAGTACTTATAAAGGAAAAAAAAGAGCTGATTTGTCTATACATACATACAAATAAACATGTATGCCTGTATCTATGCAGAATTTTGTGCTTATAGTTTTAGAATATTAAAAAATATATACTAACAAAAACATTCTCTTTAAGATTAAGTCATTTGTGTCATTACAAAATGTGTTCAAATGTGCTTACATGAAATTTGCAAATGTAATGACTGCTAAATTTAAGTCTCATTTTTTAAAGAAACCATAAAAGTAATGAAACTAATACCAATTAATATCTATACTGTGTTATAAAGAAGGCCTCTCTTAAGCATAACCCCTGAGGTGGAAAATATAAAGGAAAAGACTGATGGATTTGACTCTTAGCTATCAATTATACCTGCATGTTAAACATACTAAAATTAAAAGTTAAAGAAAAGTAGCAGGTAATATATTTGCAATACAGACTGACAAGAGGTTAATAACTTTAGTATTTAAAGAGTTATTGACAGTCAGTAAGAAAAAGTCAAATAAAAATGGACAAATCAATTTATTAGAAGATTCAAATGTGAAACATGCCAACATCAGTTGTAATAAAATGTAAATTTAAAAAGAATGCTCTTTTACTTATAATATTAGCAAAAAGGAAATAATAATTATGTCTAGTATTAATGAAGATGCTTAAAAATTATTAAAATATTGCAGTAGATAGTGTTTATTGTTAAACTTTTTGGAGAGTGCTTTATCAACTTTTAAAAGCTTTGGAGTTCCTATCGTGGCTCAGTCAAAACAAATATGACTAGTAACCATGAGGACAGGGGTTCAATCCCTGGCCTTGCTCAGGGATTAAGGATCCAGCGTTACCCTGAGCTGTGATGTAGGTTGCAAATGCGGCTCTGGTCTGGCATTGCTGTGGCTATGATGTAGGCCGGCAGCTACAGCTCCAATATGACCCCTTGCCTGGGAATCCCCATATGCTGCTGGTGCACCAATTATCAACCAAAAAGACAAAATAAAATGTGAATACCCTTTGACTTAGCAATTCTCTTTTACAAATTTTTCTCTAAAATCCTTGCCATAACTACATAAAAATAAATATGCAATATTGTTCACAGTACCATTTCAAGAGAAAATGAAATAAACCTTAATTAAATGCCCAAAGATAAGTATTAGTTAAATAATTTATGGCACCTCCATTTAGGAAACTTCTCTGCAGCCATGAATATTATGTCTATATAACTAAGATTAAGATGATTTCAATATATAAATAAATGAAAAAATCAAATTACAAAATTATGGGTACAATAATCACACAGAAACACAAACAGACATGCATATCTCTAAATTAGTAAGTACTACACTGTAAGGTTAGAAGAGATATTGTATGTACAGTTAATTTTTTCTGAGTTTCTAAACATGCTAAGATGATTATGGAATGAATTAAAGGTGTTTAATTTTTTAAATAAAATTATATATTAAGCTTTGTATTAAGGACCTCTAGAACTAGAGTTGACCGTATTTTATTATTTGACTTGGGTCCTGACAAATTCATAGGTAGCTTTGTCTATAAAAGTTAGATACCAATTTATAAAAAGCACAAACATGTCCAATTCCATTGTTATTTTCATAAATTTTTTTTTTCATTAAGAAGATAATATAACCTCATTGTAAATTATTTTGAAAACATGTAAAAAGGAAAATTTAAAAATTCTACCTATAATTTTACCACTGGTATATAATCACCAAAAACTTTTTATCATTTTATCTTGCTTCTATTTATTATCAGGATAAAAGTAGAGAAATGCATCTAGAGCTTTTAAAAATTGGAATCATATTGTACATGTTATTTTTAATACAACACATAGTTGAGTTTTATTATTCACTTTAGCAATTTCTGTTTTTTAATTGGTACATTTAGACCATTCACATTTAAAGTGATTATTAATATGATTGGTTGATCTACTACATTTTGATCAATTTCAATCCATTTCCCTTGCTATTTTATTCTCATTTTGTCTTCTACTTTTTTCAGCTTTCTTTCACTTTGAGCATTTTATATGATTCAATTTTCATCTTGTTAACATTTCAAATAATTTTAATAAATTCTAAGTGGATGCCCTAGAGTTTGCATTACACATTTACAACTAATCTATGTCCACTTTTAAATAGCACTATACCTCTTCATGGCTAGTGTAAAGTAAGTACCTTGTTAAGAGAGTTCCCAATTCTTCCCTCCCATCTCTTATAGTATTTTTTTTATTCTTTTCCTTTATCCATAAATTATAATCATCAAATACACTGTTGTTATTATTTTGGAATAATTGGATATATTTTATCTGTTAGGTCATTTCTTTTCTCTTTTCATTTCAGTTTTGGAAGTACCCATGGACATATCTTCAAGTTCTCTGATTCTTTCCTTGGCCATATCCACTCTCCTGATGAGCCCACTGAAAATATTCTTCACTTCTTTTTTTAGTGTTGTTGATTTATAGCATATCCTTTTGATTCTTTCTTTTCACTTTAATCTATCTACTTACATCATCCATGTGTTCTATGTTGTCCATTTTATCTATTAGAGTTCTTAGTGCATTTATCATAATTATTTTCAAACACAGTTGGCATTCCAAACTCTCTGCCATATCTTAATCTAATTCTATATTTGTTTTGTCTTTTCAAACTGTATTTTTGCCTTTCATCCTGCCTTGTAATTTTTTGGTTAAAACTGAATATAATGCAGGTAAATAAACTTTAATACAAGGTTTTATGTTTATCTGGCTGGGAGATAGTCTGTATTTACTATTTGCTGTAGCTGAAATTGTAAGAGGCTAAATTTTTCTCTAGTGTCCTTGTTTTGTTTCTTCTATTTTCTTTGGGTTCCCCTAAGACTTCTTTTTTAAGAGGGTCTTATCCTTGCAGTACTTCAAATTGTAATCCACTATTATTATAGAAGAACATGACATGACATGGTAGTAAGCTGTGAGGGAGAGGAAACATTCTATATTACTATAATTAGGTCTCAGTCATATAGGAACATGTGTCCCTGCATTGTGACATTCATACATACCTCTTAGATTTTTTTCCCCCCTTAAGTGAGCTAGGGCAATTAGAATTTAGGTATTTCCCTTTCCTGAGGTCAGTTAGACTCTGGTAAATAATAAGTGGTTTAGTCTCTGATGAAAAATTTTGATTTTGTTTCTTTTATTGGTTTTTGGTATTTTCTTGAGGATGGACTGTGGTTAAAGAGAAGAAAATGCTATGGGTATTTTTCAAAATGGTTATTTTTTTCTCCTCCTTGTGACAGAAGCATGAGAGGATTTTTCTCCAGTCTTCACCATGAGAACTCATTGGGGCTCCTAGAGATAAAACTTCTAAAGTTTTGGGAGCTGCACTAACACTGGTCACACCAAGTTTTTAACTCTCAATCTAGTCCATCCTGAACCTCTAGAAATACATCCATTAGGGTTTAATCTTCCAACCTGTACTGGATCTAGTGGAAGACTTCTGGTACTTGGTAAGCTGTGATTCTCAGCATCCACTTCAGTTTTCCTGGCAGTTGTTTGCCATCTAATCTCAATTCTCTGATACAAGAAGAAACGTTGATTTTTAGTTCCCCTTTTTTCTTATTTTACTTTTCTTCTTTTTTTATCATTGTGGTGATGATAGTGACAACTTCTAAGCTCTTTACATGTTGGTCCAGAAATCAGAAGTCTTCTTGTACATACTATTTTGGAGCCTCTTTAATTCACATAACATAATTCATAATATAATTCACGTAACATACTGACCACATTGTAGTCCATGGTTCAGAGGTGCGATATATATATATATATATATATATATATATATATATATATATATATATATTTTTTTTTTTTTTTTTTGCCTTTTTGGTGCCATATGGAAGTTCTCAGGTTAGGGGTCTAATGGGAGCTATAGCTGCTGGCCTATGCCACAGCCACAGCAACGCAGGATCCAAGCCACGTCTGCGACCTACACCACAGCTCACGGCAACGCCAGATCCTTAATCCACTGAGAGCAGGAGTCAAACCTGTGTCCTCATGATACTAGTCAGGTTTGTTAACCACTGAGACAAGATGGGAAGTCCCAGAGATGGGATAATTTAACTAAACTCATATTGTTAGATCTTTAGGGTGTAGAAAATAATAAAATTTTGAGCAAGATTGTCAGGTTCCTCTGCATTATTTCTCTTGATTCTTGCCTGCACGCATCAAGGATTTGGAGGTGCAGACATTTGGGAAGCGCTGAAACTGCAGGATAGAGCCAGTGGAGGTAGGAAGTCTGCCGTTTAAAAAATTTATTAAAATGCAAGTACATTTTCAGAGAAAGAGAGAGAGCTCATGCCCGCCCACACTTGTGCACAGGTTAAAACAGAGGCCTTACTCCCTTCACAATTGTTTTTATATTCCCATGATGTGGACCTGAGTGGGGACCCAATTTCTTCTGCCCCCGCCCCCCTATGCCATGGATAAGTGCTAAGTGTCGTTTGATCTCTGTATGGGCCATATTTGATCTTCTGATTGATTTTGGGCAGGATAACTTATTTGCATGGGGAACAGGTTATATAGAGCCTGGGTGAGGAATGGGTGATATTCCTTCTCTACTAGGCTTTTCAAGGTGGCAGAGGGGGCATTACCATGAGACATGGCCAGAGGCTTTTGAGTTTAATCTCCTTGAAGGGGACTTGAAGCCTCTAACAAAATGAGGAAAGAGTAAGTTCCCTAACTTATATCCTCTGACAAGAGCAAAAATTTTCCAAAAATCCTTAGACAATAGTGTCTTTGTGGGAACTTTGGGATCCATGAAGGATGTTATGAAACATTGATTAAGCCCAAGACTAAATAAACCGAGCCATTTTAGAAAGAACGTTGATGCCCAGGTGGCAGGTTCTTTGACTGTAATCACAGATAAAGACACAGACGAAATCTCTGAGCTTAGTTATAGGCTCATTTGGCCTTGATCTTGGCACCATCACAATCTGCCAAGGGATCTGGGAGTAGCCATAACTACTCATGCCTCAGGTAACAGGCCAGCTGAATTCAGTCCTGTAAATAATAAAATGACCTATGACTTGGCTCCAGCTCCTCTCAGCCATGGTCCAGAGTAGCTCTGCCTGCTCAGGGGCCCAGGAAGGGACATGCATGTTTGTGACCCTAGAGACAGGACTGCCAACCTTAGTCTTACTGCAAATCAGGAAGTGGTCCTGTGTCTTAGCTCCAGTGCCATTCAACCATGTTCTGGGAGTGTCCTACCCATTCAGGGATCCAGTATGAGGCATATTCATCCATGGCACTGCAGATAGGCCTGCTGACCTTGGTTTGATTGTAGATCCTAAAGCAAACCTGTGACCTATATGCAGCCCCGCTTAGTCTCAGTCCAGGGGTCCTATTTGCCCAGGAGCCTCACATATGGCATGTCTGTCTGTAACCCTGGAAAAAAGCCTGAAGACCTCGGTCCCAGTTGTTGATGCAAAGTGAATCAAATATTCTTTATCTCCATATAGGTCATTACAAACTGTTGAATAGATTTCATTGAGCTATACAGTAGGTTCTTGCTGATCATCTACTTTATTTTATTTTTTGGCTGCATCTGTGGCATATGGAAGTTCTTGGACTAGGAATCAAATCAGAACTGCAGCTTCAGGCCTATACCACATCCACAGCAACAATGTGTCCAAGCTGCATCTATGGCCTATGCCACAGCCTACAGCAATCCTGGATCCTTAACCCACTGAGTGAGGCCAGGGATGGAATCGACATACTCATGGACACTATGTCGGGTTCTTAACCCCCTGAGGCACAACAGAAACTCCTTGGCATTACCATCATGGCTCAGTAGTAATGAACCTCAGTAGGATCCATGAGGATGCAAATTCAGTCTCTGCACTCTCTCAGTGGCTTAAGGATCCAGTGTTGCCTTGAGCTGTGGGGTGGGTTGCAGACATGGCTTGGATCTTGCATTGCTGTGGCTATGGAGTAAGCCAGCAGCTACAGCTCCGATTCGACCCCTAACCTGGGGACTTCCATGTGCTATGAGTACGTCCCTAAAAAAGACAAAAAACAAGCAAGCAAACAAACAAAACCCCCCAGGAACTCCTTATCATCTATTTTATACAGTAGTGTGTGTGTATGTTATTCCCATCATCCCAGTTTCTCCCCATGGCTTCCACTATGGGAACCGTAAGATTGCTTTTGAAATCTGAGAGCTTGTTTCTGTTTTATAAATATTGGGAGCTTAAAAGACATCAAGAAAGATCAGCTCAAAGATTACTCTGGAGTTCTCTTGTGGCACAGTGGATTGGGGATTTGGCATTGCCACTGTAGTGGCTTGGGTTGCTACCTTGGCATGAGTTTGATCCCTGAGCTGGAAACTTCTACATGCTGTCGGTGTGGCCAAAAAAAGAAAGATTATTCCAATACACATTATAATCAAATTGCTAAAATTTGAAGACAAAGACAGAAATTTGAAAGCAGCAAGAGAAATCTACTCATTATGTGCAAAGGAATCCCTATATAAGTCTATCGGAAGTTTTCTGAGCAGAAATCTTGTAGGCTAACAGGAAGCTGGATCATACATTCCAAGCACTGAGAAAAAGAAAAAACTCTCAATAAAGAATAATGTACTCTGAAAATCTGTCCTTCAAAAATGAAAGAGAGAAGAAAGACATTATCAGACAAAAGCTGAGAGAGTTCATCACTAATATTTTTTCCTTAAAGGAAATGATAAAGGGAGCCATTCAAATTGAAATGAACAGATGTTAAGTATCAACATGAAAACCTCTGAAATATAAATATCACTGGTAAAGGTAAGTGTATAGACAAATTCAGAATACCATACTAATATACTAGCAGAGTGTAAATCCTGTTTAGCTCTAGCATAAAAATTAAAGGGCAAAATAATCAAATATAATGAGAGCCTTAATGAATTGTTAACGGAAACACAATATGAAAAGATAGAAATTCTTGTGTCAATCACATAAAAAGTAAAGGAAGGGAGAAGTAAAATTGTTGAATTTTTGTATGGGATTGAAGGTAAGGTATCAGCCTAGAAGAGACTGTTATAATTATCAGTTGTTTTATGTAAGTCTCATGGTAACCAGAAAGGAAAGTCCTCTAGGAGATAACAAAAGATACAGAGAAAGGAACCAACCAATCATCTACTTTATACAGTAGTGTGTGTGTGTTATTCCCATCCTCTTGGTAACCATAAGATTGCATACCACTACAAAAAAAAAATCACCAAATCTCAAAGGAATACAGCAAGAGAAGAAGAAAAGAGCAGAAGAGCTACAAAATGGTAGAAAAATAATTAGTAAAATGGTGATAGTAAGTGCTTACCTCTTAATAATTATTTAAATGTAAATTGATTAAATTTTTCAATCAAAAGGCATCTACTATATTTTTTAAAAAAGATTCAACAATGTGCTGCCTACAAGAGACTCACTTTAGCTTTCATGGTACACCTAAATAAAGGACTGGGAAAAGATTTTACGTGCAATGGTAACCAAAAGGGATAATGGTAGCTCTGCTTATATTACACAAAATAAATACTAATGTAAAGCCTGTCATGAGAAAAAAAGTCACTAGATAATAACAAAGAAGTCAACTCATCATGCTCCTTTATGGCATAGTGGATAAAGGATCTGGCATTGTCACTGCAGTGGCTCAGGTCACTGCTGTAGTGCATGTTCAGTCCCTAGCCCAACATCGGAGCATCTTAATATATAAAAAAAAATCTTAATAGAATTGAAGGGGGGAAAATAGGGAGCAATACAATACTAGTGGGTACTTGAATACCACACTTTTATTAATGTATAGATCATATGCACATAAAATCAATAAGGAAGTCCACTGACTTGTATAACATTGTATATCAATGGAACCTAACAGACATATTCAGAACATTCCACCCAAGAGCAGCCAAAAACACATTTTTTTCTCAAGATCATTTATCTGGATAGATTATATATTAAGTCATAAAATGAGTCCTAACAAAATTAAGAAAACTAAAATTATATCAACTATCTTATCCAAACAGAACAGAATGAAACCAAAATGCAGTTATAGGAGAAAATCAGAAAACTCACAAATGTGGAAGTTAGACAACATACCTCTGAACAAAAAAGGGGTCAAAGAAAAATATCAAAGGAAAATAAGAAATTATCTTGAGACAAATGTAAAGGGAAATAAAACATACCAAAACTTATGTGATGTAGCAAAAGCAGTTCGTTCTAAGAGGGAAGTTTATAGAGGTAAACACCTATATTAAGAGAAAAAACTCAAACAACCTAACTTTACACTTCAAGGAATTAGAAAAAGAAAAACAAATTTAGCAGGAGAAAAGAAATAACAAGGACTATGGCAGAAATTAAAAGTAGAAAATATAAAACAATAGAAAAAATCAATAAGATAGTTTTTTTGAAAAAATAAAATTGATAAATCTTGACTAGTCAAGAAAAAAGAGACAACTATAATAAACAAATTATAAATAAAAGAGATGTTGCAAATAATATAAGATGTACAAAGAACCAAACATACTACTATCATCAATTACATACTGAGATTGATAACATAAAAGAAAATAATTTCCTAGAAACATACAACCTGTCAAAGTTGAATCATGGAGAAGGAGAAATCAGAACTGTTCAACGATGAGTAAGGAATCTGAAGCAGTAATAAAAACCTCACAACAAAGAGAATTCCAGAACTAGATGGCTTCATATTTAAATTATAGCCCCCAAATAAAAATTAACACAAATACCTCTAAACACGTCCAAAAAATTAAAAGGTTAAAATATTTTCAAACTAATTTTAAGAGGCTAATAGTACTCTCAAACCGAGGCCGTAAGGGCATGACATAGAAGAACATTTCAGGACAATATCCCTGATGAACATCAATGCCAAAATCACCTCCCAGTACTAGCAAACTGAATTCAACAACACATTAAAAATATCACAAAGCATAATCGGTTGTAATGGCTTCCCTTTTATTTCTGAATCTGACTATATGCTTACCTTTACCAAGGTCATATACTTTCTCAAGTTTTCATGTTATTAATTAGTGTCCTTTCATTTCAGCTTAAAGAACACCTTTCATCATTTCTTGTGAAGTAGAAATAGTGGTGATGAATTCCCTCAGTTTTGTTTGGGAGTCTTTATCTCACTTTAATTTCTAAAGAAAAACTTTGCTGAGGAAAGTATACTTCGTTGGCACTTTCTTTCAGAACTTATATCATCTCATTCAGCTGGGGAAATCTACTGATAGCTTTATGGGGGTTCTTTTTATGGGAATAATTTTTCCTCTGCTGCTTTTAAAATTCTTTTTACTATGATTTTAAGCATATACTGTTATAATGTGTCTTGAAAAAGATTACTCTGGATAGAAATTTTGGAGTGAACTATTAGATTCATGAATTTGGATGCACGAATCTCTTTCCACTGTTTAAGAAACTCTCAGCCATTATTTCTTTAAAGTGAGAAAAATAATGTATGTGTGACTGGGTCATCTTGCTGTACAGTAGAAAACTGACAGAACACTGTAAACCAGCTATAATGGAAAAAATAAAAATCACTTAAACAATAAATAAATAAGCTACTCTTTCTCCCTCTCTTTTCCTTCTCTGACTCCAATGATGTGTGTGTATATATGTATATATATGTATATATATATGATATATTAGATAGATCAATGTCCCATAAATGTTGTAGGCTTTTTTCATTCCTTTTCATTCTTTTCCCTTTGATGCATAAAAGTTTTTGATTTTGATGAAATCCAATTTATCTATATTTCTTTTATATTTCTTTTATTGTTTTTGTGCCAGTTTAAGAAACTGTTACCTAATCCAAGGTCACAACAATTTACACCTACATTTTCTTCAGAGTTTTACTGTTCAAGTTCTTATGTATAAGTACTTAATCAATTTTGAGTTGATTTTTATGTATGGTACAAATCAAATTTCCGACTTATTTTTTTTTGCATGAGGATATTCAGTTTTTGCACTACCATTTTTTGGAAAGACTACACTTTATTCATTGTGCATACCTCCCACCCTTATAAAAGATCAGTTGACTGTTTCAAGTGAGTTTGTTTTTATGTTCTCTATTCTATTTGTTTATATGTCAGTTTTTATGCCAGAACCATACTCTATCAATTACTGTAGATTTTCAGAACATTGTAAAAGCAGGAAAATGTGAATCCTTAAACTTGGTTCTTTTTTCAAAATTGCTTTGGCTAATCAAGGACCATTGAACTTCCATATGACTATTAAAGTAAAAATTTCCATTTCTGGAAAAAAAAAGACTGGAAGTGGCAATTTTTTTTTTGTCTTTTTGCCTTTATCTAGAGCCGCACCCGCGGCATATGGAGGTTCCCAGGCTAGGTGTCTAACAGGAGCTGTAGCTGCCGGCCTTTGCCACAGCCACAGCAACGCGGGATCCGAGCCGCGTCTGCAACCTTCACCACAGCTCACGGCAACGCCGGATCCTTAACCCACTGAGCAAGGCCAGGGATCAAACCCGCAACCTCATGGTTCCTAGTCGGATTCGTTAACCACTGAGCCACGAAGGGAACTCCTGGAAGTGGCAATTTTGATAGAGATTGCTTTGAATCTTCAAGTTAATTTGTTAAGTATTGTCATTTTAACAACCTCATGTCTTCTGATCTAGAAACTTGGAATGTCTTTCCATTTACTTACATTTTTTATTTTTTATATTTTTATTTAACTATTTATTTATTTTGCTTTTTAAGGCTGCACCTCTGGAATATGGAAGTTCCCAGGCTAGGGATCAAATCGGAGTTACAGCTGCCAGCCTACACCACAGTCACAGCAACTTGGGATCCAGTCGTGTCTGCAACCTACACCACAACTCACAGCAACACCTGATCCCCAACCCACTACTGAAGACCAGGGATCGAACCCACATCCTCATGGGTACTAGTCGGATTCATTTCTGCTGGGCCGCAAAAGGAACTCTGAATTTCTTTCCACAGTGTTTCATAGTTCGGGTATATAAGACTTGAACTTCCTTAAATTTATTCATAAGTATTTTATTCATTTTGATGCTTTTTTAAAAATGTAATTGAGTCCTAGTTTAATTTTCAGATTGTTCATTGCTACGTTACGGAAATATAATATTTTTTCATGTTGATCCTGTATCTGTAACTTTAAAAAGCTCATTTAGTAGCTCTAACAGTTTCACCTATGAATTTCATACATTTTTCTACATATAAGATAATGATATTTACAGCTAGAGGTTGGTTTATGCCCTCTTTTCCTAATATGGATGAATTTATTTCTTTTCTACTTCTAATTTTCCTGGCTAGAAATACCAGTACAGTTTTGAATAGAAGTAGCTTGAACAGACATTATATTATGTCTGATTTAGGGGAGAAAAGTTTTGATTTTCACCAAGTATGACACTATCTGTGGGTTCTTCATTGCTACCCTTTACCAAAGGAGAGAGTTTCTTTAAATTTTGTTTGCTGAATTGTTTTTAATCATGAAAGTTTGTCGAATTATGTTAAGTACTTTTTCTGTATCTATTGAGATGACCTCAAGTGTTTTTTCTCTTTATCTAATTAATTTGATGTGTTACTCTGATTGATTTTCATACGTCAAAACGATCTTTCATTCCTGAGGAAAAAAGAAAATCCTCCTTGGTCACTGTGTATAATCCTTTTAATATGCTGCTGTATTTGACTTGCTAGTATTTTATTGAAGACTTTCCATGTATATTCACAAAGGATATTGTCTGCAGTTTTATTTATTTATTATTTATTATTTATTTATTTATTTATTTATAGCATGTTTACCTGGCTTTGATATACCTCTATAATAATAGTGGGAGACTTCAACATATCATTTTTAATAATGGATAAATAAGAAAATAAAGTATTTAAATAACACTATAAATCAGCTAGACTTAGGCATATATAGAACATTCCTACCCAATGACAGAATAATGCACGTTCTTCTCAAATGCACAGTCCAGGATAGACTGACCATATCACTGGCTACACAACAAGTTCCAACAAATTTTACAATTCAGTCATACAAAGTGCTTTCTCAAACCACAATGGAATGACGCTGGATATCGATAGCAGAAGGAAAACTGGACAATTAACAAATATGTGGAAATTAAACAGTATATATACTTATAAAATCCATGGATCAAAGAAGAAATCACAATGCCACCTTAAAAATATTTAAAGATCATTGAAAATAAAAACACAAGGTATCAAAACTTATGGGATGAAGTGAAGATAATATTCAGAGCAAAATATATAGCTGTAAAGATGTAATTGTACGGAAAAAAGAATTCATATTAATAACGTAGCCTTACACCTTGAGGAACTAGAAGATGAGGAAATTAAACCCAAAGTTAGCAGAAAAAAAGAAGTAATAAAGATTAGAATAGAGATAAATAAAATAGAGAATAGAAAAATAAAGGGAATATTTATCAACAAAATCAACAAACTTTTAGCTAGACTGACAATAAAAAGGGAGAGAAGATGCAAATAACTAATTCTGTAAATGTAAATTGGTGCATTCCTGCCAACATTATAGAAATAATAAAGTTAATAAGAATGTACTGTAAACAACTATGTCAAAATTATACAAATTATATGAAATAAGTAAATTCCTAAATGACTGAAGAAAGGATAGAAAATCTCAACAGTACCATAATAAGTAAATATATTCAGTTAGTAATCGAATATCTTCCAGTTAAAAAAAAAAGTCCAGTACTAAATGGCCTCACTAGTGAATTCTACCTTCTCAGTCTTTTCCAGAAATTGAAGAGGATATAACCTTGCCTAACTCATTCTATGAGGCCAGCATTCCCATGATAACAAATCCAGATAAAGGAACTACGAGAAAATAAAATAAGAAACAATATCCCTTATGAACAGACATGTGATAATTCTCAAATAACAGAAATCTAAATCCAACAGCATTTTACCTCCTGAAAAATGGTATTAATCCAAGACATGCGAGGGTGATTCAACATAAGAAATTAATGTAATAGAATACATAAGAGATCAAAGGAAAAATACATGATTATCTCAATTCATGCAGGAGAAGCATTTGTTTGACTAAATGGAATATCTTTTCATGGTGTAAATACTCATAACACTAGGAATAGAAGTGTACTTCTCCAACAAAGGAAAAAGAATTTATGAAAAACTCAAAGCTAATATCATATGTAACGGTGAAAAAAAGAAAAAAGAAAACTTCCCATCTAATATTGGGACAAAGAAAAGAATACTCACTTTTACCGCTGTGTTATCCAAAATTGCACCTTAAATTCTCTCCAGATAAATTAGACAAGAAAAGCAAATAAAAGGCTTCCAAGTTGGAAAGGAAAAAGTAAAACTATCTTTATTTTCACATGACACTTTTCTATATGTAGAAAAATCCAAAATATTTCAAACAAAACTACTGGATTTAATAAACAAATTCAGTAAAATTTCAATTTTCAACATCAACACACAAAAATCAGTTGTATTTTAAACACCAGCAATGAATAATCCAAAGAATAATTTAAGGAAGCAATCCCAATACAATAGCACCTAAAAGAGCTAGGGATAGGAGGTTAAAACCTGTATTATGAAAACTACAAAATGCTGTTTAACAATTTTTTTTTTTTGCATTATAGCTGGTTTACAGATTTCTGTCACATTTTCCAACTGTACTGCATGGTGACCCGGTTACATGTACATATATGGATTTGTCACATGTAATTAGATATAGTTCCCCGTGCATTACAGTTGGAGCTCCTTGCTATTCCATCATTAAAGCACTAGTTATCCCCATTCCCTCCCACCCCTCCCCCACCCCTCCCCCGCGCCCTTGGCAACAAGTCTGTTCCCCAAGTTCGTGATTTTCTCTTCTGTTGAGATGTTCAT
>PVHT020000015.1:1883915-1898572 GCA_004024745.2 Catagonus wagneri
CTGTAGACTTGGAAGGCTACTTCTAGGGAGGAGCTCCCCTTTGTATTTTTTGGTGGGGTTACTATTTATTTTTGGTGTAGGAGTTTGACTATTTGATGTCTATTTCTTTGGAATGAGCAGGCTGTTATCTCAGTGGTACTCTGAGTGTTCTCTGTGAGAGTGTAGGAATGGCTAAAGTTGACAGTGGGAGCCTAGTCTCCACACTCTCAATTGCAGGAAGGTGGCGCTGTCCACCCCTAGTTGCCCAGCCCTGGGACGTGATTGCGAGCTCTAGGCAGATCTACCAGGTGTCTTAAGCATTTGGCAATAGCAGCAGCAGGAAGTATGATTTCCCCTGGGAGTGAGAGCTGCGGAAAACTAGTGTTCGATTGCAAAGTCCTCTTTGAGGTGACTGGAACCACAAGCGGTACCCATCAGAGGCTGGCTCAGCAGGCTGGCATTTGTTCTGCCCTTCCGCTGATGCTTTCTCGTCTGTTGGGGCGGGCGGCAGTGGCTGGCGCCAGCCCCGCTCCTCTGCGAAAGCTAGCTCCGTATGGTCGCGTACTGCTCCGCCTGCCAGAGCTACCAACTCTGTGGGCTGACGCAGTCGCCTAGGTCCGTGGACTGGCCTAGGGCCCCGCCAACCCCGCCGATGCTGGCTGGCGCAGGTGCCTCGGTCCACAACCTGGCACCGCGCTCCACCCACAGGCTTCAAGGCACGGCTCCGCTCCCGCCGCTGCGGCTGCAGCCTCCACGGGCTCTTCCCCACTTCTGCTCTCTTTGGCGGGTCACCGTTGCCCTGCCCTGCACGCTAGTTCAAGTTCCTTCCTGTGGTGGCCAGCCCCGCCTCCTCTCCTCTTGCCTAACAATGGAGGCTTGCCTCCCCTGCGGGACCAGGCTTCCTCGGTTCTCTCAGTCCTGGTTTTGCTCTCCACAAATCCTAGAATATCGCTGTTCCTTGTCCTATTCCCGCAATTGCCGTGGCCACCGACCTCTGCCCTCTCGCAGGGACTAACCTTAGGAACCTGTGTCTTAGCTCCCAGGCACCGCCCGGCGCCTCAGGCTGTGGTGTCTGCCCCAGTATTCAGGTCTCTAACTCCGATTTTCCTATCTCAATCCAGCTGCTGCGTTTTTCTCAGGCTTTGATGTCCCTCTAGTTCCATTGGTCATTGATCTGCTGATCGTTGTTTAGGTTTCTTCCTAGGAAACTTTTTTCTTTTTCACAGCTCCCTCCCTGGAGTGCTGGTTACTGTCCTAATTGCTTTTCTCTCTCACCTTTTTTTTTTTTCTTCAGTTGTTCTACCCAGTTATTTCAAGGGTTTCTGGCAGTTTTTGGAGGTTTAAATTAATCAGCATTCAGATGATGATTTGTCCAACTTGTTTTATATTTAGATGCATTTTTTGATGTATTTGTGGGAGAGGGTGAGCGCGACCTCTTACTCCTCTGCCATCTTGCCTCAGTCCCCAGTGTATCTGTTTAACAAAATTAGAGACCAGTATATATGGAAAGAAAGCCTATGTTCATGGTTAGGAGTACTTAATTTTATTGAGATATTAGTACTACACTAATGATCTACAGATTCACACAATCCCTAATAAAAACCAGTTATATGCCACAAAGTAGACAACTTAGAAGAAATGAACATATTTCTAAAAACATACAATCTTCCAAGACTAAATCAGGAAGAGGCAATTTGAATAGACCTATCACTAGACGTGAAATTGAGTTTGTAATAAAAAAATCTCCCATCAAGCAAAAGTCCAGGACTGAATAACTTCATAGGGGAAGCCTATTTACTGAAGATAAAAAGGAACTCATACCTATCCTTCTTAAACTATTTCAAAAAAATTGAAGAGGATGGCCTCTCAGCACTCTATACATGAATTTACAGTAAGGATACAGTAGCTTTTTGCATCTTGGTCAATTTATTTCTTTATATTACACTGGTAGTAAGTAAAACAACAACAACCATAAACAGGAAAGCAAATACACAAAACCCAGGTAAATCAGGTCTTCATGATTATATAAATCAAAACTTTTTAACATCTCCTGGACAACAATCCCCTTTAGTGCTAGACATGGTATACAGAGAGTAATCAATAAAGCTTTGTTTTTTATTTGGAAGAAAAAAAATTGAAGAAGATGGAGTACTCAAATTTATTCTGCAAGAAATCTATTGCCCTCATTCCAAAACCAGAAAAAGACACTCAAAATATTATAGGCCAATATTACTGATGAATATACATACAAAAATCCCCAACAAAATATCAAACAATTGAATCCAACAATAAACAAAATAGATCATACATTGTGATCAAGTTGGATTTACTCTAGAGAAACAAGGATGTTTCAACATTTACAAATCAATCAATGTGATACACCATATTTACAAAAGGAAGGATAAACAATCATATGATCATCTCAATAGACACAGAAAAAAAAATTTGATAAAATTCAAAATCCATACATGATAAAAACTCATAAAAGTAGTTATAGAAGGAACACATTGCAACATGATAAAGGTAATTTATGACAAAACCACAGCTAATATCACAATCACCTGTGAAATGCTGAAAGACTTTCCTCTAAATTCAGAAACAAGGCAAGTATGCCCATTCTTGCCAAATTTCTTTAACATAGTATTGGGAGTCCTAGACACAGCAATCATGCAACTAAAAAATATATATTATCCAAATTGGAAGAGAAGAGGTAAAACCGTCATTATTCACAGAGGGCCTGATACTTTATATAGAGACCCTAAATCTCTAACCACAATCTATTAGAACAAATAAATGAATTCAGCAAGTTTACAGGATAGGATACAAGATAAATATACAGAAATCTATTGTATTTCTAATACATTAATAATGAAATATCAGAAATAGATAAGTAAAACGCATCCCGTTTAAAACTGCATCAATAAGTTCCTATTGTGGCTCAGTGGTAAAGAACCTGACTAGTATCAGCGAGGATGAGGGTTCGATCCCTGGCCTTGCTCAGTTGGTTAAGGATCTGGCATTGCCATGAGCTGTGGTGTAGATCACAGATGCAGCTCGGGTCCCTCATTGTCATGGCTGTGGCATAGACCAGCAGGTGCAGCTCCGATTCAATCCCTAGCCTGAGAAATTCCATATGTTGCAGGAGCAGCCCTAAAAAGCAAAATAAAATAAAATAATAAAAACAAAAAATTGCATCAAAAATAATTAAATATTTAAGAATAAACTCAACCAAGGATGTTAAGGACCTATATTCTGGAAACTATGAAGCAATGATGAAGGAAATTGAAGATGACACAAATAAATGGAAAGATATCCTGTGCTTTTGGATTTGAAGAGCTAATTGTTAAAATGTCATGCTACCCAAGGTGATCTATAGATTTAATGCAGTTTTTATCAAAATACCCATCACATTTTTCACAGAACAAGAAAAAGAAAGAATTCTAAATCACATGGAGTCTCAAAAGACCCAGAATTGCTAAAACAATCTTCAGAAAAAAGAACAAAGATAGAGAAGTCACACTCCATGACTTCAGACTCTACAAAAAGCTACAGTAATTGAAATAGTATGGTGCTAGAACAAAAACAGACACATAGATCAAAGGGGCAGGGTAGAAAACTCAGAAATAAACCCACACTGTTAATGGTCAGTTAATGTACAACAAAAGAGGCAATAATATGCAGTGAAAAAAAGACTCTCTTCAATAAGGTGCTGGGAAATCTGGACAGCTACAAGTAAAACAAGGAGATTAGGGAGCTTCTGCTATGGCACAGTGGGTTGATGATCTGGCTTGTCTCTGTGGAGGCATCAGTTCAATCTCTGGCCCATTGTAGTGGGTTAATGATCTGGCACTGCTGGAGCTGTGGCCTAGGTTGCTAGGTCATAGTTCTGGCTCACATGTGATCCCTGGCTCAGGAACTTCCATATGCAGTGTGGGTGAATGAAAAAGAAAAAAAGGAAAAAAAACAACAACAAGGAGATTATAAATTCTCACATTGTATTCAAAAATAAACTCAAATTTGTTTAAAGACCTAAATGTAATACCTGAAACCATAGAACTCCTATAAGAGAACATATGCACAACGCATTTTGACATAAACCACAGAAATATTTTCTTGGACTAGTATCCTAAGATAAAAGAAATAAAAGTAAAAACAACACGTGGAAACTAATTAGATTTAAAATCTTTTGCACAGCAAAGGAATCCATTCACAAAAAGAATATACAACCTACTGAATGGAAGAAAATATTTGTAAACCAAAAGAGGTTTATGTACAAACAGCTCATACAAGTCAATATAAAAAAATTAAAAATGTGCAGAAGATCAGAATAGACATTTTTTCCAAAGAAGACACATGGGTGGCTAATTGGCACATAAAAAGATGCTCAACATCGCTTTTTATTAGAGAAATGTAAACCAAAACAATGAGATATCACCTCACATCTGTCAGAATGACTACCATGTTGGTGAGCATGTAGAGAAAAAGGAACCCTTGAACACTGTTAGTTGGAATAGAACTACTATATGATCCAGCAATTCCAATTGTGAGTATATAACTGAAAATAACAGAACATGAATTTGAAAAGTTATATGCACCCCCAATGTTCATAGCAGCACTATTTACAGTAGCCAATACATGAAAGCAACACAAGTATTCATCAACACATGATTGCATTAAGAAGCTGTAGTTTATATATAGATGTCATTTTACTCAGTTATAGAAATGACTGAAAAACTTCTGTTTGTAGCAATGTGGATGGACCTAGAGAATATTATGCTTAGTGAAATAAATCATACTGAGAATGGAATGATATCACTTATACAAGAATCTAAAACATAATACAAATGAATGTATAACTGAAAGAGAAACAGACTCACAGATATAGAAAACAAGCTTGTGGTTACCAAAGAGAAGTGGGAAGGGAGGATGAGTAAATTAGGGGTTTGAGATTGATAGATATAAACTACTATGTATACAATAGATAAGCAGAGTTCCCACTGTGGCTCATCAGGTAAGGACAGGGTAAAGTCTTTGCAAGGATGTGGGTTTGATCCCTGGCCTCCCTCAGTTGGTTAAGGATCTGGCATTGCTACAAGCTGCAAAATATGTCACAGATGTGGTTCAGAGCTGGTGTTGCCATGGCTGTGGCATAGGCTGAAGCTGCAACTCCCATTCTACCCCTAGCTTGGGAATTTCCATATGCCACATGTGCAGCCATGAAAATAAAAATTAATTAATTAAGAGTAATTAATAATAATAGCAATGGATAAGCAGCTAGAATACACTGTATAGCACAAGATACTATAGCTATTATCTCTTTTTCTTCTTTTTACAGCCACATCTGCAGCATATGGAAGTTCCTGGGTCAAGGATCTAATTGGAGTTGCAGCTGCGACTTATGCCACAGCCAAAGCAACACTGGATCTGAACTGCATCTGTAACCTATGCTGCAGCTTGCAGCAATGCCAGATACTTAACCCACTGAGCCAGGCCTGGGATCGAACCTGCATCCTCACAGAGATGATGCTGAGTCCTCAACCTATTGAGCCACAATGGGAAATCTAGTCTCTATCCTGTAATAGCCTACAATGGAGTATAATCTGCAGAAACATTGAATCAATGTTTTATACCTCTGAAAGTACCATAATATAATTAATACAATACTATACTATTGTATACAATAGTATACAATATTATACTTCAATAAAAATATTAAATTAAAAATTATATTTTAACTCTCCATATCCACATCATAATGTGATTTGCAGGGCTCTTGATCTCCATTCCTTTCCAGAAGATCACTGGTCCATTACATTGAGAACATTATGCTGATAGGACCTGTTGATCAAGAAGTAGCAACTACTCTAGACTTATAGAGAAGACATCAGTGCATCAGAGTGTGGGAATTAAATATGAAAAAACATCAGGGAGTTCCTGTCGTGGCTCAGGGGTTAATGAATCCGACTAAGAACCGTGAGGTTGTGGGTTCGATTCCCGGCCTTGCTCAGTGGGTTAAGGATCCGGCGTTGCCGTGAGCTGTGGTGAAGATTGCAGATGCGGCTCAGATCCTGCATTGCTGTGGCTGTGGCGAAGGCCGGCAGCTACAGCTCCTGTTAGACCCCTAGCCTGGGAACCTCCATATGCCACAGGTGCGGCCCTAGATAAGGCAAAAAGGCAAAAAAAAAAAAAGAAAAAGAAAAAGAAAAAATATCAGATTACTTCTACCTCAGTAAAATTTCTAGAAGTTCAAAAGTGTGGTGCATGTCAAGATATCCCTACTAGGCTAAGGGATAAGTTCTTTTACCTGGATCCTCCTGCTGCCAAAATAGAGTCACAGTACCTAAGGAGACCATTTGAATTTTGAAGGCAACATATTCCTATTTGGATATGTGCCTCCAGCCCATTAACTGAGTGACCTGAACGGTACTAGTATTGAACCTAGAAAAACAGAAGGTTGTTCAACAGGTTCAGGCTGCCTATCAAGCTGCTCTGCCACCTGGGCCATATTTGAAGTGTCAGTGACAAAGCTGTTTTTTGGAACCTATAGAAGGTCCCAATAAGTAACTCACAGCACAGACCCTTGGGGTTTTCAAACAAAACCCTGCTGACTTCCATGGTTAACTACCCTCCTTTGAGGAAAAGCTTGTGCCCTGCTACTGGGCCTTAGTTGAGACCGAATTTTAATTACGGGTCACCAATTTACCAAGCCATGTGAGCTATTGCTCATGTACTGGTTATTATTTGAGTTGTCAAGCCATGAATTTTGTCATGAACAGCAGCACTCCATCATCAATTGTAAAACATATATATGTAATCAGGCCCCAGCAGGCTCTTAAGGCACAAGTAAGTTACGTGAAGAATTGGCACAAGTGTTCATGGTCCCCACTGACAGACTACCTTATCTCTCCCAGCCTATATCTATGGTCTCATGGGGAATTCCCTGTGATCAGTTCACAAAGAATGAGAAGACCCTGGCCTGGTTTACACATCATTCTGCATGATATGCAGGTACCCACCATAAATGGACAGTTTTAGTACTCCAGTCCCTTTCTAGCTTATCCCTGAAGGATAATGGTAAAGGGAAATCCTCTAAATCAGAAAAAATTCTATGCAATTCACCTGGCTCCTGACTTTTATTGGAAGGAGAAATGTCCTGATGTGCAATTTTATATTGATTCATGAGCTGTGACTAATGGGTTGGCTGGATGGTCAGGGATTTGCAGGGACCATTTGGAAAAGTTAAGCCAAGGGAATTGGAGAAAGAGGTATGTGGAGTGATATTGCTGAAAGAATGAAAAAAATGAAGATATTTGTGTCACAAGTGAGAGATCACCAAAAGATGACCTTAGCAGAGGAAGACTTTTAATAATCGAATGGATAGTATGACCCCCTCCTTAAATATTGGTCAGCCTCTTTCTCTAGCCACCCATGACATTACCCAATGGGTTTATGAACAAACTCACTATGGTTACAGGGATAGGACTTATGCTTTGGTTCAGACACTTGAACTTTCATTCACCAAGGCTGCCCCATCTATGACCACTGCTGACTGTCCCATCTACCATCAGCAGAGACAAACACTGAAATCATGACACGGTACTACTGCATCATTTATCCTTGTGTTCAGCCATCTACCTGGTGCATTTGTAAATGACAGCTATGAAAAGGTGACCAGTTACAGAAATGAAGGCTGTAATTGTCATGAGTATTTCTTCCTTATTTTCTTATGAATATGATTGTATTTTTCTGCACATATACAAATATGTTTGTTTTCTTTCCCCTTATTACCTTATCATGTAACATACAATGTATTGACCTTACATCATCATATTTAAACACTGTTAAAAATGTTCAAATAACAATTGTTTAAATAATAAAACATTTAATTTTACATCATTGTATTTAAGTTAAGGGATATTAACTGAGTAAATTATGACTAAAGGAATTTACCTCCTTGTCTAGGGAAGAGGTAGGTACATTTTCAGTTGTATACAGGATAGTTGCATCCTATTAGGCAGAATTATCAACTTTTTATTGCATTTTTTTGGG
This sequence comes from Catagonus wagneri, assembly GCA_004024745.2. Lineage (NCBI taxonomy): Eukaryota > Metazoa > Chordata > Mammalia > Artiodactyla > Tayassuidae > Catagonus > Catagonus wagneri. The sequence goes on from PVHT020000015.1 coordinate 1,891,944, forward strand.
AAACAAAGTATGCATATGGCAGCCAAGTTGACAAGGGCTGGACATATAATAGTTAATTTTATGCATCAGCTCAACTGTGCCATGGATATTAGTAGATTAGTATTAGTAATAGTGATTAGTATTGGTAATATTAGTAGATTTTTTTCTTAGCTTGTGTCCTCTATGAAATAGAGCCTGGGTCAAAAACAAATGTGCTACAACTTTATTAAGGAATGCAGTCCAAAGAGCGGGGTGAGCTAAGGATGAATGAGGTAAAGAAAGAGGGCTTAGTTCATTAGTCTCTGCTAAAATAATACTACCATTAAGAAGTGTAATGATTTTAGCTGTTACTCTTAGTAAGATAAAAAAAAAGCAATGGGGGAAATCTTATAAGGAAACAAGTATTCAGATAATGAGCACAGAGTCACTACTGAGTCCATATGAACGGTACAGAGTGGGAATTTGGGGGGAATAATGGCAAAGGTCATTAATTTATTTTTATTCTTCTAGAGTAGCCTTGCTTAAAGTGATGTTTTTATATTTTTTACAGTCAAGGATAATTACTGTTGTTTCAAATGTTTACTATACTGTTAACTGAATTGTAAATTATGCCAAAGAAAAGAAACAAACTCACTATCTGGATATTTTTGAGGGTGGTTGAATGCCGATGTTTATGAAGGAAAGTAATTCACTTGTCCACCTTGGAAAATTCTTTGCATCTGTGATGGCCTCCAGTTAACCACTGAGAGTTTGGATGTTACATTTGAAATTATAGGACAGGTTGTTAGTAATTACTGTCCTTAAACTAAGAGGCAGCCCAACTAATCTGACTCCCTAACAGAATTCTCTGAGCTGCTGGAAACACTAAAGTGGGAATCACTATATTGTTGGCCAAATGATACAATAGTTTACTATAACTGGATGGAAATTTGGGAACCAGATTTCATCCATAGTGTTAGTCACTAAGAACAAACTTTAAAAGGAAATACATTTTTTCAGAACTCATATTAAAACCACAATGAGAGTTTTGATTATTTCAATAACTTTCCTAAGAATTTAATAGTGAAAATTAAGCCTCCTCCTTCCTCTCTCTTTCTCCATGATGTTTCTAAGATTGCTGGATGTAAAACGAAGGGGGAATAATAATCCTTCTTGCATCAATAGACTATTGTGCATCAATAGACTATTGTACATCAGTGTTTGGGGGATGATGATCTGTAGAGAAATGAAAATATGAAAATGTATCAAAGGAATATTACCTTTACAATATGATAGGTAGAGTAATACAAAACAGTTGATAAGTGTCAAGGCATTTTTTTTTTTTTTTTTTTTTACTGTATTTGAAAGGAGATTCTTTTTTTTTTTTTTTGTCTTATCTAGGACCGCACCCGGGGCATATGGAGGTTCCCAGGCTAGGGGTCTAACAGGAGCTGTAGCCGTTGGCCTTCGCCACAGCCACAGCAACGCGGGATCCGAGCTGCGTCTGCAACCTACACCACAGCTCATGGCAACCCCGGATCCGTAACCCACTGAGCAAGGCCAGGGATCGAATCTGCAACCTCATCTTTTCTAGTCGGATTCGTTAACCACTGAGCCACGACGGGAACTCCGAAAGGAGATTCTTTTATAGACATCCTTTATTATCACATAGTGGTATATTTCATTTATGCTTACATTAGATACATTCAAAACTTATTTGGTTTTCACTTTTAACATTGAATCCTTTTCATGAGTTAAGAAACAATGAAAAAGATAGTCCTTCAAAAACGTAATCAATATACTCCCCAAAATTTATTTCACCAAGCCCATTCTACTTATTCTATTTTTTGGAAAAAAGTGTTTTACTTTCATTTCTTTACTGCCTCAAATGTCCTCACCCTTTTAGGTGGGAGGTAGGCAAACAGGGAATGTAGGCATGGAGAGTAAGATGGGTTTAATATAGTTAAAAATTTCACCTCAGACCCCATATTGGTCACTGATAGAGTCTCTGTTACATAGAAAAAAAAAGCTTTTGATGAATAGATAACTTCTAATTTCTATGTGAGTGAAAGAATCCTAAATTACTTGCAATCATTATTCCAAAAGGAAAAATTAATTGTAAATAACTAGAAGTCAATTAAAGCAGGGTTCTGCCGGGTAATGCAAATCTTTTATAGTTTTGTTTCAGTTAACTGCCTCATTAATGATTTATAGATGTTTATACAGCTGTGGGAACAATAGCATTATCTAATGCTCTCAGAGAATAATTACATATGAAAAGAACTATGTAGCTCAAGGGAAAAACCTCTGAAATTACTTACTGCCTTAACTTTAAACATATTAAAATTCAAAACATTTAGAAATAAATAGATTATGATATTTTATCATGTTTTTGACTCATAATGTTGCCAATTTTTAAAGGAAAAATTGGGATTTTTCTGTATTAAAATGTTTGCCTACTTCTCCAGTGCACAGCATGCAGAGATATCAAGGATTATTGACAAAGTAAGCAATTTATTTACCATTTAGGATACCAATTCATAAAATATTTCTTCTCTTTGTGCATCTGTTATGTATGAACAGTGAAAATTTACACAGCAAAACCATTTGTAAGCCAAAAGCATAATCCTTAATCTTTTGAGATTATTATTATATTAGAATACAAGCGATTTTAAGAAAAAAGTCATAGCCCAGGAGTTTATGTAAGTTCTTTAGGAAAATACTTTTTATTTTATCCACCATTTCCATATTCCATTTCCATTATTTCTTCACCTCTAGATTTTCTTGGGTTTATTTTAACATAATTTGTTTCAATTCTTATCCATTTTTTTCTTTGCTGAGTATATTTTCACTGCCTAAATTTCACCAATAATTTCTTGCTTGTTTTGGCTTCTGTTTTTTTTAATCTTTTCTTGTTTCTTTTTTTTTGCTTTTTTTTTTTTTTTGCCTGCACCCACAGCATGCAGAAGTTCCCTGGCCAGGGATCGAATCACTGACACTTAACCTGCTGTGCCACAAGAGAAATCTCTGCTGCTGTTTTTGATGGACATACATATTACTTTGAACATTTAGTTTTTAATTCAGAACTTATATTTATGAACAATGTGTATCCACAATTTTAAAGACTTTTATTACCCAAGTGAAAAATCATTATAAACCAATTTCTGGTTTTCTGGTTATGTGTAAACAGAATAGGAATTGATTTAAAAAACAATGTGAGAAAAAGTTAAAAAGTTATGTATTACATTTTTGGTTATTAATACACTGCCCAGGAATATGTATACTACAGATTAACTACACAGAAGTGTAATTTGTTATTGGGCATAATGTCATAACTGCCAAACATTATTAGACCTTGCCCTCTTCCTGTCGGAAGTTCTACTGAATAATTAAAAACAAAACATGTATTTAGAAAAAATGGAGGAGTCTGGACAAGTTGATTGATGTCTTTTTTTTATCTCTAATTTATGTGATTAGATGGCGAATCTTTTCCATTTGTTCACGTTAGTGCCATGTTAGGTTATAACAAAAAGACCAAAAATGATATCACATGAAGAAATTTTAATACTTTGATATTGGTGTTACAGTAGAAAAGACAAAAGTGAAATAATGAAAAATGAATATAAATAATTCCAAGGAAACATTATAGATCTTTTGGTTTTTGATCTTAAGTAAGACTTCTGACATTATCTGCACACCTAAAATGTTTACTTAGAAAAATTGTATATATATGTATATATATTTTTTTGCTTTTTAGGGCCACACCTGTGGCATATGGAAGTCCCCAGACTAGGGTTTGAATGGGAGCTGCAGCTGCTGGCCTAAACCACAGCAAAAGTAATGCCAGATCTGAACAGTGTCTATGACCTACACTGGCAGTGCCAGATCCTTAACCCATTGAGTGGGGCCAGGGATCGAACCTGCATCCTCATGGATCCTAGTGGGGTTCTTTACCACTGAGCCACGGTGGGAAGTCCAGAAATATTATATTCGTTTTGTATAATTTTTTTGATAATTTTTTTTTCTGTTTCTGTGGGAACCAAATTTCATGCTTTCACAAGATAATGCACCTTTATACATTATAACAGTTCAGAAGGTATTATTTACAAAAAAGCTTTCTTTAAACCACTCAGCCATAAGGCACAAAATCATTTTCCCTTTTCTAATAATTCTAGACTTAGACCATATGACAGTAAATCTTCAGATCTTCAGTTTTAAATGGAAGGGTAAAAAATTGCCTAGGAAAAAATTCTTCCTCTAATTTTTCTCAAGTTCTTTTTTTTTTTTTTTTTCTTGGTCTTCTTTAGGGTCAGACCTACGGCTTATGGAGGTTCCAAGGCTACTGGTCAAATTGGAGCTATAGCTGCCAGCCTACACTTCAGCCACATCAATGCCAGATTGGAGCCATATTTGAGATCTACACCACAGCTCACACACAATGTTGGATCCTTAACCCACTGAGCGAGGCCAGGGATCGAACCTGCGTCCTCACGGATACTAGTGAGATTGTTTCCACTGAGCCACAATGGGGTCTCGTCAGATTCTTATTTAAAGGAACAATGAATAAAACTGGCAAATATTAGTAAGAAAAATAGCAAGAGCAATAAGTAATAAAATGTTAAAACCAATAAGAAAAATCCAGCAAAACCTAGACAAGAAAAGAAACATAGCCCAATGTAATTAGCTTCAAAAAGTGGCAACCAAGAAAAGAAAGAAATGATAATCCAGTAGAACACATATTAGAGAGGAATATCAAAAGGCCCATCACACCTCTGCACTTTAGAAACTATAGTGGTGATTCCACAAAACCCTGAGAATTTTCACTAATTTTACCAAATATGGAAAATCCGACTAATTGGGTATCATTATTATGACTCTTTTAGAGAAAACAGTTGCTGGAGACATAGGTGTAAAACAGAGGAAGTTGTGGGACTGAATTTCTCTGACAGAAGTGAAGATTCTAAGGCTAACTGAAGAATTAGCAGATTAAATTTTAAGCTGAAGGTTATACATCAAAAGGATGGAATACATTTGATATTTAGGTGGAGTACATTTTGGTACAGTAGATATAACAAAACCTGGGAAAGGGAATCCAGGCTGAGTATTGTTCCTTCTCTCCACGACAGCAGACTACAGAAAAAGTCTGTAGGACATTAAAAAATCAGAATCAAATGTCTGTTCTTTGGAGGAAATATTTAACTCTAAGAAGTACCGGCAAGGAGTTAAGTCACCCATCTTATACAAGAGCAAAGAAAAGGTCTAGACAAAGCTACAGGGATTCCATAGCATGAAAAGCTAAAAAGACTTGGCATGGAAATTATATCAGTGTTTTGCAGCAAAAGAAGAAAAAATGTGAGACACTTTCTTTTTATATATATATATATATATATATTTACTTATTTTGTTTTTTATTAAAGTATAGTTGATTTACAACATTTCTTCAATTTCTGTTGTATGGCAAAGTGACCCAATCACATCCAGTTCCCTGTGCAGTACGGTAGGGCCCCATTGCCCATCTATTCCAAGTACAACGGTTTGCATCCATAAACACCAACCTGCCTAACCATCCCATTTTCAGTACAAACGACAAAGAATCTATACCTGAAGAAATAAGCCAAGGAGCACAAGGAAAATCATCACAAGTGTTTTTACTTTAGGTCAACTTGGATTAGACAAAATGAGATAAAATATGAGAGAATAATGACATTATTTACTTAATATAGTAAATCAAGGGTCATAATTTTTTCAGGTTATTAATAAACTTAAAGAACATATATGGGTAAAAAGCAAATTATTAATATGGAGGAAAAGCTAAAGATAATTACAATGAACACAGATGTGAAAGGCCAACTAAGCCAAAAAAAAAAAAAACATAGATATGAAAGACAAAGAAAATCTCTCATGTGGATAACTGGTGTCCCTATAGTAAAGAACTCAACATATTGATTAGGAAATTATTAAAATATATAATAAAACTGAATCTCCATGAAACAAAGAAAGAGATATAAAGAGTTCCAGGAAAAATTGGCATTGAACGGTTACACTAAGATATACCATGTGGTTGAGTGATTGGACTTCAATACAAAATAAAATGTGACCAAGAATTCTTTACTCAGAAAAAATGGTAAAACATAAAGGCAATAGGCATTCTAAAATATGAAAGAACTGAAGAAGTAATACTTCTGAAAAGTTTTTGAGGAAAAAACTCATTGACGATGAAACCAAGTGAACTGAGATACACAAAAATAAAGAACAAACCATACAATTATCAACATGTCAAAATTACAATAACAGAGGATGCTTAAATAATATAAATCTCAATAGTGTAAAATAACAACATAAATATCAAGTCAGGAAAAGGAAGAGAGGGAAGTAGGACAACATGTAAGAATACTATTCTGTCTTTTATAACAGAGCCAGTTGATACTCTGTAAACTTTAAAAGATAATTAAAAATACAAAATGGAAACCTTTTTCAGAATGTATTTCCTTGTATTTAGAGATAAATATCAAGAAACAATTTCTTTGGAGTTCCCGTCGTGGCGCAGTGGTTAACGAATCCGACTAGGAACCATGAGGTTGCAGGTTCGATCCCTGCCCTTGCTCAGTGGGTTAACGATCCGGCGTTGCCGTGAGCTGTGGTGTAGGTTGCAGACGCGGCTCGGATCCTGC
>PVHT020000015.1:1899572-1920898 GCA_004024745.2 Catagonus wagneri
GTGCGGCCATAAACCCGCGGCCATAAAATGACAAAAGGCAAAAAAAAAAAAAAAAAAAGAAACAATTTCTTTATAAAAAACCTTTATAAGTTATGAGTGATATTTAACAGCTGTACATAATTAATAGGTAAGCTTGATGACTTTGGAGATAAATATACCTCTATAAAACCACAATTTATGCCATAAACATATTCATCACCTCTGAATGTTTTATCTCACTCTTTTTTATTTTTCTTGTGATAAAAACACAAAATAAAATCTTCGCTAATTTTTAAGTATATGATACAGTATTAACTACAGGTACTATACCATATGGTAGATCTCTAGGACTTAGGCTAAGTGAATAAGCCAGATACATAAGGATAAATACTACATTTTAGTACTAATATGAGGAATGGAAAATATTCTAATTCATAGAAGCAGAGTGTAGAATGGTGGTTGCCAGGCACTGCAGAGAGGAGGAAACTGGGCCGTATTAGTAAAAAGAAATAATTTCTTATATGAAATAATACTTTTTAAAATTTTCAGCATTTCCTTCATTTTCACTTCAGTTTATGTTCTTTTAAATTCACATAAATTTTCGTTGAATACTTGTTTTTAAAATAATGCATGCATTAGGAGCCAGTATTTATAAAACATTTTCTGTTACCAATTTATCATCATCAGTCTAAGTACCTATCTATCCGTCTGTTCATCCAACCATCTATCCATCCATCCATCCTTCTGCTTACCATTATATATTTTTAATTAATTGCCTAGAATGATATTCAGATGGTGTGCATACCTTGGTATGGTACCACACACTCTGTTTTTGAATTTTTCTATATACATTTTCTTATTTTCTTAACTCATATATAACATTTTTTGCAAAAACAAAAGTGTTTTTATTAAAAACAAACACAATTTGATAAAGCAAGGTGGATGTGTTGAATGATTTAAATTAAAGACAATCTTCGAGGCATTCATGAAAAGTACTTTTATTTTGGGGACTAATGTTGCTAGTAATTTGGTACTAATAGATACCTATTTTTTTTCCGAGAGATCATAGATGATTCATGAATGCCTTAGACAACAACCCTGAAAATCGTCTTCCAGCATCTGTTTAAACACTCTCAATGATCAATAACTTACTATGTCACAACGTTGTCCTTTCCATTTTAGGACATCTTTACATTTTTAAAACATTTTTTAAAAATTGATCTGAAGTAACTATCAGTCTTAAAACTAATCCCTCTTCCACATGAGAGGCTTCTTTGAAAAAAGCTGTTGCTTGTCCTTCCCTTTTAATTTATCTTCTCCAATTCTATAATTCCCTTAATTTTTATTCCATTATCCATAACAGTGGTACTATCAATTCCCTCATCAAGAGTGTATAAATGTTGTGTTTACACCACATCCTCTCCAACATTTTTTTATCTTTTTGATAATAGCCATGCTAACAGATGTGACATAATATTTCATTGTGGTTTGATTTGTACTTTCCTAATGATTAGTAATATTGAACATTTTTTATGTGCTTTTGTCCATCTGTATATCTTCTTTGGAAAAATGTCTTCAGATACTCTGCCTATTTTTAAATCAGGTGTTTGTTTTCCTGTTGTTGAGTTGTATGAGTTCCTGATATATTTTTGCATATTAACCCCTTATCAGATATATGATTTGCAAATATTTTCTCCCACTCAGTAGGTTACCTTTTTATTTCATTGATGGTTTCCTTTGCTGTGCATAAGCGTTTTAGTTTGAAGAAATATTTTTGCTTTTGTTGCCTTTTCCTTTGTTACCAAATCCGAAAAATCTAACTGAAAAAAATATATATGCACTCCATGTTTATTACAGCATTATTTATAATAGCCAAGATATGGAAACAATGTAAGTGTTCATCAATGAATTAATAAATAAAGAAAATGTGGTGCTTATGTGTATCTATTTATCATCTATCTATTATCTATCTATCTATCTATCTATCTATCCATCTATCCATCTGTCTATCATCTATCTACAGTAGCGTGCTGCTCAGCTACAAAAAATAATGAAATCCTGCCATTTGTGACAACATGGATGAAGCTAGAAGGTATTATGCCAAGTGAAAAAGTCAGACAGAGATCGACAAATACCATATGATTTCATGCATATAAAGGATCTCAAAAACAAAACAAATGAAGAAACAAAATAAAGCAAAAACAAATTAATACAGAAATCAAATTAATGGTTACCAGAGGAGAAGGTATTTTGGGGTGAGCAAACTAAGTAAAAGGTATGGTAATGGATGGTAAGTAGATGTGTTTGTTCTCACATTGTAGTGTGCAGAGATGCAGAATTATAATGCTGTATACCTTTAAATTATATAAAAAACAATAATATAATAAAGAAGAATAATACCAAAAAACAAAAAGAAAGTAAACGTTATAAATATAGTCAAAGTGCCAGGTGTGCCTTTTATCTATTCTTGTCTTCCTCCTCATTGGTGCTGGTTATACTGAATGTTATTGAATTTTATACTTAGCATTCATACATTTGTGAGTCTGTGTAGTTACTCATTATATATCTGTGTATTTATTATGTGATAAATTTTGATTTTGTAAGCATATACATGATATCATACTGTACTTAAATACACAACTTGTATATTTTATCTAATGCTGTGTTAAAGATTTAGCCATACAGATGCATTTTATCTAGTTCATTTATTTTCTCTGCTGAACACATTATATTGGATGTATATACCAAAATATATTTATCCACTTTTCTATTGATATAATTTTAGTCTCACTCTTTTAACACGTTATTGATTTTTCTCATTTGTCACCAAGAGGCTTACCATGAACATTTTTATATGTGTCATTGTACAGATGTTCACTCTTTCTATAGCCTAAACTGAAATTCATTGAGAAGTTGAAATCTCAGGTGGTTAGATATGTGCATCCTGAACTTTACTAGATATTGTCAAATTGCTCTTGAGAATAATTATAACAACTTACACCACAACATTCATTATGTTAGACTTCCTGTTTCTCTACATCATTAGGAACACTTATTGTCTGATTGATTTTTTTGCTAACCGTATGGATGTGAAATAATATTTTCATTTTAAAATTTGTATTTATTTTATTATGAATGAGTTTCGCAATTTTATATGTGATTGCCAATTCTTTTTTAAAAATTACTTATTCATAGACATTGTCCGTTTTTATTGATTTGTTTATCTTTATGTTATTAAGCTAGAAGTGTTCTCTGCATTCTGCCTGTAGTGTACATTGCCAGTGTCTTCTAACTTATGACTTACTTTCAATTTTTTTTGATATTGTGAAGAAAAATTTAAGTTTAGGGTGGTCAGTTTATCACTTTCTCATTTTTTTGATGTGCTTTCTCTGTATATAAATAAATAAATCTTATTTGATGCAATTAACATTGTAATAGTGTCCTGGATCTCTCTCAAACTTTATTTCACATTTAGCTTTTACATCTCTATGAGCTTGTTTGTAAATTAGACATAATAATATTTGCATACAGAATTTCCGTAAGAGTTAAATGAGATGGCATGTGCAAACTCACAGTATTACAAGAAACAGCATACTGGCTTTTGCTCATTCTCTGTGTCCTCAGAGAGGCTCCTGGGAAGATCACTGCCTGGTTATAAGCACAAACAGAGCTGTACTCTTTACAAACATATCAGCAACAATAAGCAAATGGGAGAAGATACAAATGCCCAGTCAAGGTTAAAACTAAATGAATTTAATAATGTGTTCTCCTTTCTCTCTTCAAGGAACTATTATATTTCAAGTGTTCTATAGAGAAAAAAATGATGTCTTATTTTTCAGAGATGTGAAGTCTTCAATTATGTGACTTAAATTTTGTAATTCACAGAAACATTCGTATATGATGCACAAGAAAACTGAAAATAAACTTTCTAAAGAGCATTCATTGCAAAATGAATGAGAGAGAGGGCAAGTACTATGTTTGTGTGGTAGGGGTGGTGGCATTAAAGTCTATGAAAATTGTCCTAAGGACATATGGAAAAAATGAAGAAACATTTATTAAAGGAAATTTTGGGAAGAACAGTAAGAATCTGTGGGACTTGAGCTATGATCAACCTCTTTCCTTCCTACACGCCAGCTCAGTATGACAGAGACTTAAAGCAGGTGTGGCCAAGAAAATGGGATTCACTATCTCCAAGCTCTAATTCTTGAGAAATTCACACATGCACACAAAAACCATTAGAGCTAATATGAGTTCAACAGGTTATCAGGATACAAGATCAGTTTACAATAACATTTGTATTTCTACACACTATCAACAAATAATGGAAAAATAAAATTAAAAAATCATTTCACTAAAATTAGCATCAAAAAGAATACAAAATATTTAATAATACATTTAACAAAACAATTGCAAAACTTTGACCTTGAAAATTATAAAACTTTGTTCAAAGAAATTAAAGATCTAAATAAGATAAATAAATATATACCCTATTTTAATGTGTTAAAGGCAATATTGTTTTCATGAAAATCCTTCTTAAACCGACCTACAGATTCAGTGAAATCTCTATAAAACATTCCATCTGATTTCTTTGAAGATATTAATAAGCTGATCATAAAATTCATATAGAAATTATAGGGATCCAGAAGAACCAAAACAATCTCAAGACAAGAACAATGAAGAGTTAATATTTTCTGATTTCAAAATTAATAAAAAGCTAAAGTAATCAAAACAACTTTATATTGGAATAAGAATAGCTATACACACCAATGGAATATAATTAAAAGTCCAGAAATAAATCTTCACATTTTATGGCCAATTAATTTTTGCCTAGGGTGCTAAGATATTTGAATGGCACCAACAAATATAACTAGTACAACTGGATACCCCATGAGAAAAAATGACCTTTGATTCCTACCCTATTCTATACAGAAAAATAAACTCAAAAAGATCATAGACCTAAATGCAAGGACAAAAAGTATAACACTCTTAGAAGAAAATAAAAGAATAAACATTGCTGAATTTGGGTTAGAGAAAATCTTTTTATATAATACCGAAGCACAGGAGATGAATATGAAATTTCTTTTATAATAGGATAAAAATAATAAAATAGGAATAAATTTAACAGTATACAAAATTGTATACTGAAAACCTGTTACAAAACATTGTTGAAAAATGTTGGAGAGCTAAAGAAGTGGAAAGTCATTCCATCTTCATGGAGAGAAGAAAATATTGTTAAGAGGGCAAAGCAATCTACAGATTCAGTTAAACCTCAATAATTACCCCAATGTCCTTTTTTTGGTATAAAAATGGGAGAGTTGATCCTAAAATAATATGTAATTGTAAAGTATCCTGAATATCCAAAACCATCTTGAGAAGGGAAAATGAAGAAGACTCATCATTTCTTATTTAAAACTTAACTAGAAATATTCAGTAATCAAAACAGTCTAGTATTGGCATAAACATAGAAAAATAGATCAGTAAAGCAGAATTGAGAATTCAGAAATAAACTCATACTTCTATGGTTGACTGATTTTTTACAAGGATGAAAAAACTATTCAATCAAGAAAGAATATTCACTATAACAAATGGTGCTGGAACAACTAGTTATCCACAGGAAAATGAATGAAGTTGGACTACTATCTGATATCATATACAAAAATTAAATCAAAATGCACCAACAACCCAAACATAAGATAAAAATACAAAACTCTTAGAAGGAAACTTACATGTAAATCTTGGTGAATTTAGTTTTATTTATTCTTTTTTTAAGGTCTATTTTATTTTATTTTGTTTTATTTTATTTTATTTTTTTCCATTATACCCAGCTGCACAGAGCGGTGACAGGGTTACACATACATATAAGCAACAGAAATAAAAGCAAAGATAAACCAATGGGACATAATCAAGGTAACAAGCTTTTGTACAGCAAAGGAAACCAAAAAGAAAATGAAAAGACAGCTTACAGAATGGGAGAAAATAGTGTCAAATGATGCAACTGACAAGGGCTTAATCTCAAAAATATATAAACAACTTATGCAGCTCAATAGTTTTATTCTTAGATATGATACCAAAAGCACCAGTAAGAAAATAGTAGATAAATTGAACATCATTAAAATTACAATGTTTTGTGAATCAAAGGACAATATCAAAAAAGCGAGAAAGCAAACTACATGATGGAAAAAATTTGCAAAACATTAAGGCCTAGTATGATGAATATAAAAAGAAGTCTTACAACTCAAATATAAAAAGCTAAATAACCCAATTTTTAAAAAAATGAGCAAAATACTTAAATAGGATGGATATTTCTCATAAGAACATGTATAAATGGACTATAAGCATATAAATAGATGCTTAATATTATCAGTTATTGGAAAAATGCACTTACAATTCACACTATTTCTTAGTTCTTGACTAAAAAGGAACAAACAAACCTAACTACATAGCACTTCTATAATGTATGAAAATAGAATCTAGAGCTAAGATGAAACTGCTTCAATAGTGAGTCAATATCCCATTCTGCCATAATTATAGTTACAAATGTGAAATTCATTTAAGGGTTCATATTTTCACCAAGTGCTTGTAATTTTTCAAATTTTCTTGCTAGATATGTTCTTGCTTATGTGGCCAGAGGAAATATGGTCTTTGAATTAAGGAAGGAATTCCATATAAAAGAAAAACTATTTCATAGAGATATTATCTTACCAGAAACTTTCTTGAAAAAATCAAAACACCAAATTGAAACTTTGTAACCCAACTCTAGGAACAAAGCACTGGTTGCCATATTTGTGAGTCCCCAGTGAGTCCTGGCATTCATTAATTTTTCATGTTTCAAGAGTTTCTTCATTTGTTCCACAAGTATCAACAACAAAAATTAAACAACTTGTTACTGGAAAAGCTCGGACTTTGGAGTTGGCAACCCACTTATCTGTTTCAGTATTGTATTCAAGGATGTGTCCTGACACACACTTTGAAAACCAGTCAAGACATAAACTATAGAGCCAACTGCTGCACACTTCACTGGGACACCCTTCCATGGCATTGGTGAGACCATCTTAAGTTCATTTAATTTAATTTAATCATATCCAGACCTCCCAAGCCATTCTGACCATCCACAGCAAATGTCTTTTACAAAAACCAGTCCATGATTCTTCCTGGCCTCAATCATTGGACACAGTTAAGTCCGTTTCTGTGGCAGGATCATAGACTTCACGGGAATTCAGTACTCGCCCAGAAACGTTGTTCCCTAAACTTCCACCACTAACATAAAGTGGACCGTTGGTTTCCACCATCCAGGCTGCAGCACTGAGTCAGCATGTTGGGCTTTGTGTGCCAGCTTTCAATTCTCGTATTATAGCACTCAAATAAATACAGAGCTGAGTTTCCAACTTCAGAACTTTCAGCGGTATAAATTTTCCGTTCTGCAGCACAGGCAGCAAGGCTGTCTCAAGGTGCTGGAGGGCCCAGTTTGGAATACCAGCTATTCTTTACGACATTGTAGCAGTCCCTTCATTTTATGGGGAAAAGCTAAGAGCCTCCTAGAATGTAAACTGCTTTGTCCCAAAACACACATGCTGCGTCTCTTCGTTTTTCAAAGGTGCAGTGGATGTCTATTCAGCTATTATCCTTTGCGTTAAAATACCTACAAGACTGTGGTTTGAAGCCTCCAAATAGGGCTATGTGGTAGTCATGTTTTTTTCTTCTGGCTTTGTGCCTTCCACCAGTTCTTCTCGATCCTCAGAAGACAGGAGATGATACCTCATTCCACTTACTACCATCTTAAGGCATTCAGGATTGTTTTGAATAAGTGGTTCAGCTTGTACTGTTTTGTTTAAGAAATTCTTTGATATAAGAGGAAACCTGACTTTAGTATGGATGTCAACCATAAATGACTGGTGATTAGGTTCATCATATTTCAACCACCTGACTGCAGCATCATAAACCTGATCTACTTTCACAGTCAGAGTGTCCTGGTTGAGGAGATGTGTAACTCGTTTGACATCAAGCTGTAGAAATTCATCAGTTTTATAAACTTCAGTAAAAAGTCAACGGCAGTTGCTTTCAATTCAGGCAGTCTAGACACTCTGCTAGCATACTTACACCAAGACAATTTGAAGCGTCAACTTGTTCTTTCAAAAAATCAACACAAATTTTCTTCACAGGTTCAACCTGGCACTGATTTGCTGCATCTAACAGAGACTGAATATTGTTGCTATTCATAGAAATTCTAGCAGTATAAGCAAATTCCACAAGTTGCTCAATAATGTCAGGTTCAGCAGCTTCGAGTTCTACTTCAAAGAACTCTGATTCGGGCATGTTAGTTTTGAACACTGTTAAAAAAACGACTGGCTTCAGCAAGGACAATACGATGAGCAGGTATATTTCTTTCCTGAACTTTAAGGATCACATCACACAATGTTTTCTTTGGATTTATGTAGCTTGTCAACAAGGTTCTGCAATCAGTCCCTCCCAGTGTGATTTCAAGTTGACCCTGGGTATAAATCTCTGAGTAGACTGCAGATTCAACTATAGTTGGGTGGTGGATTTAAATCACTGTTTTTGCCTGTTATTCATGACACCCATGAAACCTGTCAACAATTGAGCTTCCTCTCCAGGCGCAAGTTTCTTCTTGGTCTTCTTGCTGCTTTTCTCCACCCTGGAGGCTGTTCTCTCGGTCAGCGCTGTTCACGACCAGGGCTCAAAGGGCTGGGCGAGAGGTTGAATGCTCCCGGCACGCAGTAGGACAGAACCCAGCGGCCTGCTCAGAAGCTCGTGGGGAGGCGACGTCGTGGGCTCGGCTGTGTCTCCTGCAGAAGCAGAGCCCAGAGGAGAAGCCTGTGCCTGAATCTTATAAATATTAGATTAAGTGAAAGAAACCAAACACAATAGGTCACATACTTTATATCATACTGTTTGATGATATTTATGTGAAATGTATAGCCTAAGTAAATCCCAGATACAGGAAGCAGTTTAGTACTGAGGGTAGTGGGGAAGGAGGAGAGCTTGCTTAATGCATATGGGGTTTCTTTGGAGGATGACTTCTTTTGGAACTAGACAGAGGTTGTGCCACTTTTTGTATACATCAAATGACACTGAATTGTACTCTTTAAAATGATGAATTTTAATTTTTATTAACTTTATCTTTAAAAAAAGCACATGTAACAAAAGAAAATTACAGGTAGATAAGACTTCATTAAAAACTTTCATGCTTCAAATTATATCAAGAAAGTATAGAGATATCACACAGAATGGGAAAATACATTTTCAAATAAAAACTAAGAAGTGTTTAGTATCTGGAATATAATCACCTCTTCCGACTCAAAGATCAAAATATAAATGAACCAATTTTAATGGTCAAAGTATGAATAGACATCTCAAAAATATGCAAACATCCATTATGCACATAAAAAGATTCTTGAAATCATTAGCCATGTCTGCAAAATGCAATCAGAAACTACAGTAGGATGTTATTTCACAAAACCAAGGATAGAAAAAATTGAAAAGGCTCATAATAACAAGTGTTGGTGAGTATGTGAAGAAATTGGAACCCTTATACTGTAATAATGGAAATTTAAAATGAAACAACTACTTTAGAAACTTTTTGATATTTCCTAAAAGTTTAAATATGCAGTTGCCATATGATATCACAATTTATTGCTACCTATGTAACCATAAGAAATGAAAAAATATAGTCACATAAAAAGTTGTATATGAATATTTATTAAAACATTATTTATAACAGCCAAAAAGGGGAAGCAAAACAAATAAAGGGCCATCAGTCAATGAATGGAATATACAACATAATAAAAAGAGATGATATACAGACAAGTGGTACAACATAGGTGAACCTTGAAAACATTATGATGAATAAAAGAAGTCAGTCATACTAGGCCACATATTATTTGATTCCATTTATATGAGATTCCAAAATATTCAATCTATAAGAGACAGACAGGAGATTATTGGGTCCCTAGGGCTAGTATGTTGCAGGCATACTAGGGAATGATTTCTGATAAATGTGGGTTTTCTTTTTGATTGATAATAATATCTAAAAATTAGATGGTGATGATAATTATACACCTCTGAATATACTAAAAGCCACTGAATTAACTAACAAATTGTATGGTATGTAAGTTTTATCTAAAAAGCTGTTAAAATGAGTAAATATTTGGCCTTTTTTTGTTTATTGATCAGTTTATTTTTATATTATCAAACAGTTATTTTGTTTTATTGTACATTTCAAAGTTAAGTAATATAAATTGTGTAATTTTCTACTTCAAGATAGTATAGGTTCTTCGAGAACCTTTAGATTTGTAAAAAAACTTGGAATCATTTTGTCAATTTGCACAAAAAATATCCTGCTGGGATTTTGATTGGAACTAGATTCAATATGGAAAAACAAAAGTAAAATTGATACAGCCATATTGAATCTTGTAATCCATAAACATGAGTAATGTCTCTATTAAAATGCATCTTTAATTTATTTCATAAATATTTCACATATTTCAAGTTTGGGTTCTTATACATTTTTGTTGCAGGTATTCCTAAGAATATAATGATTTTATGTTATTTTACCTAGTCATTTATATAATTTTAAAATATTTCCCTTTTGATTGCTTTCCAGTTTTCATTACTATAATATAAAAATATACTTGAAATTTCTATAGTGACTTTATCTTTAGTAACCTTGATTAGATTTAGTAGCTCTCTTGTAAGTTTCCTAGACTTTTGTACGTAATGTCATATCATGTGCAAAAAGAGATCTCTTCATTTGCAATAGTTTTCTTTGCTCATTTTATTGACTAGGGTTACCAATAAAATATTGAGTAAAAGTTGTGAAAGCAGACATCCTTGCCTTGTTCCAGAACTTGGGAGGTAAACATTCAAATTTCAAATTGATTGTGACATCAAGAGAATTTTCATAGACACCTTATGTCAGATTGAGAAACTTTCCAAGTTTGCTGTGATATTTTATCATTAGTTGGAATTTAATTTTCTTTAAGGCATTTTTTTTTCATCTCTGGAGATAATCATATGGTTTTTCTATTTTATTCTATGAATATGGTTAATTATATTATTGTGGTCACTCCACAGAAAGAGTATGTTTACCTACCTAATTTTAAATTTGGTTGATTAGAGATGACACACGCATATTAACAAGGTATAAAAACATCTTTTTCATTTTTTTATTTTTAAATTGTATTAATTTCTATTTTATATTGGAGCATATTTGATTTACAAAGTTGTATTTGTTTCAGGTGTATAGCAAAGTGATTCAATTATACACTTACATATATCCCATCCTTTTTCAGATTCTTTTTCCATATTGGTTATTGCAGAATATTAAGTAGAATCCCCTGTGTTATACAGTAAGTCCTTGTCAATTACCTATTTTATATATAATAGTGTGTATACGTTACTTAAACTCTTAATTTATATCTCCCCCACCAAAAAACTCTTTTTTAATAACTTAGAAAATTGGATATTTTTAATATTTTAAATATAGTTGATTAAGTATAATTTTCAGGTGTACAACATAGAGATACAATATTTTTATAGATTATTCTCCATTTAAATTATTCAAAATCATGACTATATTTCTCTCTGCTATACAATATGTCTTTGCTGCTTATTTATTTTATACATAGCAGTATGAATCTTTTAATCTTTTAATCCCCACCCCTATCTTGTCTCTCCTTACCTCTCTCTTCCACTAACAAACTACTGGTTTCTCCTCTATATTAGTTAGTCCATTTCTGTTCTATCATGTTCATTTGTTTCTTCGATTTTTTAGGTTCCACATATAACATAACACAGAGTATTTTTCTGTGTTTAACTTCTTTCTCTAAGCACAATATACTCTAGGTCCATGTATTTTGTTGCAAATGGAAGAGTTTCATTATTTTTATTTGGCTGAATAATATTACTATATATATATATATAGTAATATATATATATATATATATATATATATATATATATACACCACATATTCTTTATCCATTCTGTGTTGATGGATACTTAGGTTGCTTTTTATATTTTGGCTTTATTAAATAATGCTGCTATGAATATTGGTGTGTATTATCTCGCTGAATTAATGTTTTCATTTCCATCAGCTATGCATTCAGAAATGGAATTTACTTGCACCAATATACATTAACATCAATAGTGTAGGGGGGATTCCTTTTATTCACCTCCTCATCAACACTTCTTATTTGTTGTATTTTTGATAATAATAAGACAGTATGAGGTGATACCTCATTGAAATTGTGATTTCCATTTCCCTGATGATTACTGATGCTGAGCATCTTTTCTTGTACCTGTTGGTCATCTGTACGTCTTCTTGGAAAAATGTCTCTTCAGAACTTTTGCACAATTTTATTTAGATTGTTTGTTTTATTGTTATTGAGTTGTATGGGTTATTTGTATATTTCAGATATTAGCTCCTTATCAGATATATGATTTGCAAATATTTTTTCCCATTCAGTAGATTTCCCTTCCATTTTATTGACAATTTCCTTTGACATACAGAATCTTGTTAGTTTGATGTGTTCCCTCTTTATTTCTGCTACTACTGCTTTTGCTTTGGGTGTTTACTAATATTACAAGTCTTAATCACTTTCCATATGAATATCTATATATTTTACATTAATAAGACATGATAGTTATTGAAAAAACTACTGCATGGTAGCACTGTGCTGAATAACTTACAAACATTATATCAGTTTATCTTCAGAACATTCCTAGAGGAAATATTTTTCCCCAGTTTACAACTGTGAGCACAGAGGACTAGAGTCATTAGGTACTTGCACAAGGTCACACAATTGGAGATTAAGTAGACTGCCATCTGAATCCAGACCCAAAACTCTACACTCCTTCTTCATTTGTTATTCCATTCACAAAGTCAAGTCGAATAGTCTACCAAATCAGTCCAAAACAGCCATTCTGGGCAACGTGCAGCTATGAGGGTAAGTGATAATTTTTGGGATAATTTTCCTGTAATTTCTGCTGAACTTCCATATATCCTTCATGTTTTAAGCCTTTTCTATAGCTTCTGATGCAACCTTTAATTCAACAGTATTGCTGTGGAATAGTCCCACTAGCAGGTGTCTCCATTAGATACCTTGACATCTTTCAGTCTCTATGCCAAAAACCTGATGACAAAAATTTCAATAAAACTTTCAGAAAATTAGAATCCACAGAAAAATTCACTGCTTTGTTTTCCCTTTGCCTTCCGATTTTTTTAAGAACTAGAAAATATAGAGAAGTACATTTTTGTGCTGGTTTTAAGTATGTCATTAAAGTAAATATGCATATGTGGAAAAGAATACAAAATAGCTGAATATATAATCTACAAAGTCTATGTTGAATCACAATACTAAGTGAAAAACCACTTTACTTGGAGAATGAAGTCATTCAAATAGGGTTCTTGTTCTCAAACGTTATAAATTTAATATAATGATAGTCAATTCCTTTATTAACTCCAGTTCTTTTGGAAGTATTTACAAAGGACCTTTATTTATTTATTTAACAAAAACAAAATTGAAGCTATGGAAGTTTTAGGCTCCAAATGAGTACAGTTAAACCATTGTGCCTTTGATTGCATTTACCAATAGTATATGTTCATGCACACCATGAACATGGTTCTTGTAAAGATTCTGAATCAAAAACTGGTGTAAAACTCTTTACCTAGAAAATATGAGCAGTTATTTTGTGAAATCTTCAAATATCACTCCTACAAGCTTCTAATTATCATCACTGGATTATGGCCAAGCTGCCTCCCTTTAAAACATTTATGTCAATTAAGCTTTGTCAGTATATCAGGTCGCAACAATGATGTATACCAATTAAATGTAAATACCCCTCTGTACAGTAAAATATGCTCTCTCTATATGGCTTTCTTTTGTTCTATAAAATAAAAATAATCCGACTCTGGGCCTTAAATCCACTAGATTGGCAGAATTTTCCTTCTAAGTTATTACTGGGGACATGCTACCTTCTCCTTCACATAAGCATAGTGGATTATAGAAGCTTACACTGTGCCCAGAAAAGAAGGGATGGACATTTAATTTCCTGCCTATCACAGTCACCAATGACAGTCTTATTGAACACAGTGTCCCTGAAGTCTGATATCTCTCTGTATTTCTGTCTCTGTGTCATGTAACTGAGCAAACAACTTTTTAAAAATATTGAAAAAAAGAAAACAAATAAGAAATAGTACTTAGTTCCTTAAGCTTTTCTACTTTTTTCCTGTTTGATAAACCTGGATAACCATAATAATCTATGTATGACTTTGGGTAAGTGAGCTTGGGTAAAACATGTGTTATCAAACAATAAGTTATGAAGTTTAGGTAAATAGCAATGCAAAATGGTTAGAACAGTGTTTGGTACATGTATGCAACTGATGTTAGCAATTATTATTATCATTATTATTATTATTAGCTGTTAAATTGGAAGCAAAAAAGAACTCTGGAGAATAGATAATAATAATAATAATAATAATAATAATAATAATAATAATAAATAATAATTCTTTTTTTCTTTGTTGCCTTTTTTTGCCTTTTCTAGGGCTGCACTCACAGCAAATGGAGGTTCCCAGGCTAGGGGTCTAACGGGAGCTGTAGCCCCTGGCATATGCCACAGCCACAGCAACACGGGATCCGAGCTGCATCTGCAACCTACACCACAGCTCACGGCAATGCCAAATCCTTAACCCACTGAGGGAGGCCAGGGATCTAGCTCACAACCTCCTGGTTCCTAGTCGGATTCGTTAACCACTGAACCACAATGGGAACTCCATAAATGGATAATAAGTCTTTACTTTATTTTATTTTTTATTATTACTTGGTGAATTTTATTACACTTATAGTTGTACAACGATCATCACAACCAAATTTTATAGCATTTCTATCCTAAACCCTCAGTGCATCCCCCAACCCCCCAACCTGTCTCATTTAGAAGCCATAAGTTTTTCAAAGTCTGTGAGTCAGTGCCTGTTCTGCAAAGAAGTTCATTGTGTCCTTTTTTAGATTCCACGTGTAAGTGATAGCATTCAATGTTAGCGTCTCATTGTCTCACTGACTTCACTTAGCATGATAATTTCTAGGTCTGTCCATGTTGCTGCAAATGCCAGTATTTCTTTCCTTTTGACGACTGAGTAATAGTCCATTGTGTATATGTACCACATCTTCCCTATTCACTCCTCTGTTGATGGGCATTTAGGTGGTTTCCATGTCTTGGCTATTGTATAGAGTGCTGCAATGAACTTTGGAGTATCCATGTCCTTTTGAGTCATGGTTTTCTCTGGATAAATGCCTAGGAGTGGGATTGCTGGATCAAATGGTAATTCTATTTTTAATTTTCTAAGGAATCTCCATACTGTTTTCCACAGTGGTTGCAACAATTTGCATTCCCACCAACAGTGTAATATGGTTCCCCTTTCTCCAAACCCTCTCCAGCACTTACTGTTTGTAGACTTTTTGATGATGGCCATCTGGCTGGTATAAGGTGATACCTCATAGTGGTTTTGATTTGCATTTCTCTAATAATGAGTGATGTTAAACATCTTTTCATGTGTTTTTTGCCCATCTGTATGTCTTCTTTGGAGAACTGTCTGTTTAGATCTTCTACCCAGTTTTTGATGGGGTGGTTTGTTTTTTTGGTATTGAGCTGCAGAGGTATTTATAAACTTTGGAGATTAATCCCTTGTCAGAGCTTCATTTGCAAATATTTTCTCCCATTCTGTGGGTTGTCATTTCATTTTGTTTAGGGTTTCCTTTGCTGTGCAGAAATTTTTAAGTTTAATTAAGTCTCATTTGTTTATTTTTGTTTATACTGTCATTACTCTAGGAGGTGGATCTGAGAAGATGTTACTGTGGTTTATGTCAGAGAGTGTTGGGCCTATGTTTTCCTCAAAGAGTTTTACAGTATCAGGTCTTATATTTAGGTCTTTAATCCATTCTGAGTTTATTTTTGTGTATGGTGTCAAGAAGTCTTCTAATTACATTATTTTCCATGTGGCTGTCCAGTTTTCCCAGAGCCACTTATTGAAGGGGCTGTCTTTTCTCCATTGTATATTTTTGCCTCCCTTGTCATAGATTAGACTGTAGGTGAGTGGGTTTAATTCTGGGCTTTCTACCCTGTTCCACTGATATATAGTTCTGTCTTTGTGCCAGTACCATATGGTTTTGATGACTGTAGCTTTGTATTATAATCTGAAGTCAGGGAACCTGATTCTTCCAGCTCCATTTTTCTTTCCTAACATGTATTTGGCTATTCTGGGTCTTTTGTGCTTCCAAACAAACTTTAAAAAAATAGATAATAATTCTGAATAAAACTTTGAATCATAATTCAATGAAGTAGATACCACACTGTTAACTGATAATTTTTCTCTTGTCCTTGACAGAACAATTCTTAGGCAGGAAGACCTATAGACTCAAGAGGAAGGTAACACTCATCCAAGCTAATTAGAGCACCTCACTAGCCATTGTAACCAATAAGTGAGGTGTGTAATCCATAAGAAATTCCCCTCACATCTGATATCTTTCTTGATCCAGAACTATTTCCTCATCTTTATGAGAGGCTAGCCCCTTCCCTTATTTGAGTCAGTGAAAGCATCTATAGATCTTTAGATCTATCATCAAGACCTCCATGACACAAACTTAGAATTTAGGAAATTTTGCAACCAAAAGGCCTGTCTTATGTTATTTATTCAATTCTAGGCTTAGTGTTGTCATGTTTTATCATCTACAAAAATTGTGCAAATGCTAGGTTCCCCTGCCCATTGGCATTCAATGTAGTTGATGTGTAGCAGGTTGGGTCCCCTGAACAACTACTCATTTATTAGTCTTTGATATAAGCTTTAGAGACTGATTTATAAAACTTTCTGGAACACCATTACTGAAATTTCTCAATATTTCCATGAACTATTTCTTTATAAGGTACATAAAGTAAGCTTTTCTCAAGGAAACATCATATTCAAATTGAAACACAGGAATAGTTTTTACCTCAGAATTTTTTTCATGAAGCTTGTATAGAAACAACGTAAAGCACTCCTAAGTTCAGTAGTCAGTTTTGGTTGTATACTTCCAAGATTAGTCCTAGAGAACAACAGAGAAAGGGGAAATGTGGAATAAAAAGAACATGCCATGTTTCTGTTAAATGGCTTTCTGAACATCAGCCACATAGCTTAAATAAAAAAGAGGATGCTCTCAGCCAACTTTTTAAAATGAATTTATAAGTTTCTTCTGAAATTTTTTATTAACCTTCTGACAGCTAGTTTATTAGCCCAGTACCATGTGGGGCTGATAATAACTGATCCAGCAGAATTTCTTGCATGGTATTTTCCTATGGAGACACAAAAATACAGTACTAATTTCTTTGGTAGGTATTATTATAATGTAACCTCAAGTTTAAAAATTAAAAAAAGATTTTCAACAAATCTCCTCTCTCCCATCAGAGTTCATTGACAGCAATCAGGAGTCTGCCTAAGAAAAAAAGCTTGACCCAAGAACCTACAAAGTAATTTCCCCATATGCATGGCAAATTTAAGCAAAAAACCCGAAACAAACAAACAACCAAAAACAACAGAAGAAACCACAGTTGTCTTATTGAAGGTTTATAGGAGCAGTGTGACTAGGCATACATGGAGAGTTGCAAGAGCAAAAGATTATCACATCTTCTTTAGGTCTGGTTGGCACCATGAGGTGCCTTATTTTAGCATAAAAGTAGCTTGAATTCTAACTTGGTTAAGATGGTTCTTTGGGACACTAGTCCACCATATTCTTATCTGCTGACTTTCCAAATAAAGTGTTCTTTGTCCCAAAACCTAATCTCTTGATTTAGTGTCTTGTCATTCAGTGAGCAGTATGAGCTTCTCAGTAATAGTCCCACTTGTTTATTTTTCCTTTTGTTGCCTTTACCTTTGATATCAAAGCCAAAAAGTCATCTCCAGGACTTCTTCCCCAAGAAGAAGAATTGGTATCAGTGCTTCTTTAAATATTATTACTTACCAGGAAAGTCATCTAGACTTGAGCTTTCTTTGTTAGTAATTCAACAACTACTAACTCAGTCTCTTCTTGTTAAAGGTCTATATAGATTTTCTATTTCTCATTACTCAGAATAGCAATCTCTATCTTTCAAAAAACTGTTTAATTTCTCCTGCATTACCAGTTGACATAATATTCCCTTATAATCATTTCTTATTTCTTTAAGGTCATTAGCAATGTCCCATCTTTGCTCCCTGATACAAGTAACTTGAAACTTTCTTTTCTTCTTTGTTTGTTTAAAAGTTTGTCAATTTGGCTGACCTTTTTAAATAACTATGTTTTAATTTTATTTATATTTCTCTATTATTATATTCTAGATTCCATCCATTTCTACTCTAACTTTGCTATGCTTTTACTTCTGCTCCTTTGGATTTATTTTGCTCTGCTTTTCCAGTGTCTTAGTGTAAAGGTTGGGTTAGCAACTTGACATCACTGTTCCCTTTTAATATGGGCATTTACAGCTATACATTTCTTTATAAGATTTACTTTAGCTGTATCCTAGAAGTCTCTTTAAAGCCATTTCTTCAGTTTAATCTAAATTATTTCCTAATTTCTTTGGCATTTTTTTCATTAACCTACGTATTATTTTAAAATCTGTTCCTTAATTTTCACATATTTGAAAATTGATTACATTTACCTTATTTTTTATAATTTTAACTCCATTTTAGTCTGACAGAGCACTTTGAGTTTTAAATTCTTTAATTTTTTTAGGATCGTTTTATGTTCTAACATATGGTCTATCCTGGGAAATAAACCATATGTTTTAACATATGGTCTTTCCTGTGCACTGGAGAAGACTTTGTATTCTGCTATTAGTGATTGTAGTTTTCTACAGATATCTGTTAAAACTAGTCTATAGTATTGTTAAAATCATCTGTTGCTTTGCTGATTTTATGCCTAGTTGTTTTATATATTATTGAAAGTGAGCTATTGAAATTTTCAAGTGTTATTTTAAAAAATATCTATTTATCTTTCTAATATTTATTGCTTCATGTATTGTTAAATGTACATATGTTTATAATTGTTATCTTTCTGATGAATTGATCCTTTTATACTTATTAAACTTATTTTATCTCTATTATATGTTGTTTTAAGCTAAGTTTAATGAATATTAGTATATTTGCTCCAATTTGTTTATGGTTATTTATATTATGTATCTTTTCCCATTCTTTACTTCTCAACTATTTGTATCTTTGAATCTAAAGCAAGTCTCCAGGAGAGAACACATAGCTAGAACTTGTTTTAATCCAGTCTGAGAATCTTTGCCTTTGATTGGATTGTTCAGTTTATTCACATTTAGTGCTATTACTATTATGGTTGGATTTACATCTGCCAGTTTACCTTTTGCATTCTTTACGTCTCATATCTTTTTTTTTATTTGGTCTTTCTATGCCTCCTTAATTGCTTCTTTTTACATTAATTGAATGTCTTCTAGTGTCATATTTTATATCTTTAATGATTTTAATTGTTTCTGTACCTATATTTTAGAGGTTTCTCTGGGGATTACAATATGCACTTTAATATATAATAACCCACACCAGATACAATTATTTAATAATTTAATTCCTGTGAGATAGAGATCACTTAAACATATCTTAATTCTTTCCAGTGTTGTATACTATTATACATATTCCAAATATAATGTCACATATCCTAAAACATTATGTTATAATTATTATTTTATATATTTTGTGTATTTAAAAAAAGTGAGAGAGAAAATTAAAGCAAATATATTTTATATAATTTGTTATGTTATGAAAGGAGAGTTAAAGTCCATTATTATTTTTTTTTTTGCCTTTTGTCATTTTAGGGCCGCTCCCGCAGCATGTGGAGGTTCCCAGGCTATGAGTCTAATTGGAGCTGTAGCCGCCGGCCTACACTGTAGCCATAGCAATGCAGGATCCCAGCTGCATCTGAGACCTACACCACAGCTCACAGCAACGTCGGATCGTTAACACACTGCACAAGGCCAGGGATCAAACCCACAACTTCATGGTTACTAGTCAGATTCGTTAACCACTGTGCCACGACGGGAACTCCAAAGTCCATGATTATTAGATCGAGTTCAAATGAGATCATCGATTTAAAATTATATAATTCTATATGAATCTCTTGATAACCTCAAATCAAAAACCTAGAACAGATACACATGAACAAAAGAGAAAGGAATCCAAAGATAACACTAAAAGATAGTCATCAAGGGAGATTGGATTAAGATGGCGGAATAGAAGGATTGGAGCTCAACTTCTCTCCCAAATAACAGCAAAACTATAACCAAATGCCGAGCAACCTTCAACCAAATGGATTGTAAACTTCCAAAAAAGATATTCTGCTCCAGAAGACAAAGAGGAGAACACATCAAGAGGAAGGAGGGGCGATTACACGATAGAAGAAACCCCATACCTCCCTGGCGGGAAGCCCCACAGACTGGAAAGTAACTGTATCACAGAGGCTCAGAAACAGGACTAAGAGTTCTGAGCCCCACGTCAAATCCCCACGCCTGGGGATCTGGCACGGGGAGAAAGAGCCCCCAGAGCATCTGACACTGAAGGCCAGTGGGGCTTGTGTGCAGGAGCTCCACAGGACTGGGGGAAACAGAGACCCCATTCTTGAAAGGCACACACAGACTTTCACGTGCACTGGGGCCCAGGGCAAAGCAGTCTCCATAGGAATCCGGGTGGAACCTGACTGCAATTCTTGGAGGATGTCCTGGGAAAACAGGGGTGACTGTGCCTTGTTGTGGGGGAAGGGCATTGGAGGTGAAGCTCTCGGGAATATTCATCAGCCTGCATTTCTCTGGAAGTGGCCATTTCTGGGATAATCTGGTCCCTCCCATGAGGGCTGAGAAGCCCCAGGCCAAACAGTAATCCACGTGGGATCTCAGCCCCACCCATCAGTAAATAGGCTGCCTAAAGACCCCTCAGGCACACAGGCAGCCTCTAATCTCATCCAGAGACAAAGCCCCACCCATCAGAGGGAGAGGAATCAACCCCACCTACCAGTGAGCAGGCATCACTTCTTCTCATCAGGAAGCCTACAGCAAGCCCCCT
Source organism: Catagonus wagneri (assembly GCA_004024745.2). Taxonomy (NCBI): domain Eukaryota; kingdom Metazoa; phylum Chordata; class Mammalia; order Artiodactyla; family Tayassuidae; genus Catagonus; species Catagonus wagneri. The sequence goes on from PVHT020000015.1 coordinate 1,920,646, forward strand.
CCATACCAACTTTAGTCACAGGGGAGACAAACACCTGAACTAAGAGAGGCTACCACTCTATTGTTGGCAAAAAGGTCACCACACCAAAAACCTATAAAAATGAAAAGACAGAAAACTCTAACTCAGATAAGGGAGAAAGAGAAAAGCCCAGAAAAACAGCTCAGTGATGAGGAGATTATCAGCCTCTCAGAAAGAGACTTTAGACTGTTGATGCTGAAGATGATGCAAGGCATTGGAAATAGACTGGAGGCAA
>PVHT020000015.1:1924205-1972161 GCA_004024745.2 Catagonus wagneri
TGACATAAATGATAGCAACATCTTCTCAGATCCATCTGTCAGAGTAGTGACAATAAAAAGAAAAATAAACAAATGGGACTTAATTAAACTTCAAAGTTTCTGCACAGCAAATGAAACCCTCAACCAAATGAAAAGACAACCCAAAGAATGGGAGAAAATATTTGCAAATGAATCGACTGACAAGGGATTAAGCTCCAAAATTTACAAACATCTCCTACAGCTCAATACCAAAGAAACAACCCCATCAAAAAATGGGCAGAAGATCTAAAGAGACAGTTCTCCAAAGAAGACATACAGATGGCCAAGAAACACTGAGAAGATGTTCAACATTACTCGTCATTAGAGAAATGCAAATCAAAACCACTCTGTGGTATGACCTTACACCAACCAGAATGGCCATCATCAAAATGTCTGCAAGCAATAAGTGCTAGAGAGGGTGTGGAGAAAAAGGATCCCTATTACATTGTTGGTGGGAATGCAAATTGGTGCAACCACTGTGGAAAACACTGTGGAGATTCCTTATAAAATTAAAAATAGAATTCCCATTTGATCCAGCAATCCCACTCTTGGGCATCTATCCAGAAAAAAACATGGCTCAAAAAGACAGATGTACTCCAATGTTCATTGCAGCACTCTATACAATAGACAAGTCATGGAAACAACCTAAATGCCCATCAACAGAGGAGTGAATAGGGAAGATCTGGTACATATACACAATTCATCGCTTCTTGGCCTTTTGGCTAAGATCAAGTGTGGTACATATACACAATGGAATATTACTCAGCCATTAAAAAGAACGAAATAACATTTATAGCAACATGGATGAACCAGAAATTGTCATGCGAAGCGAAACCAGTCAGACAATGAGACACCAACATCAACTGCTACCACATGAAACTAAAAAAAGGACACAGTGAATTTCTTTGCAGAACACCTACCGACTCACACACTTTGGAAACCTATGGTTTCCAAATGAAACAAGTTGGAGTTTGGGGGAATGAACTGAGGGTTTGGGATGGAAATACTATAAAAACTAAGTTGTGAGATTTTTGTACACCTGTAATTGTAATAAAATGCATTAAGTAATGGGGAAAATTTAAAAAAATAAAATCTTTCCACCAAGAAAAAAAAGAAAACATACCCTATAAAATATTCTTTTTAGCTATAAACACACACAGACTGAAAGTGAGTGGCTGGAAAAAGTATTCTACAGTATTGAAACTTCTAGCCACAGCAATCAAACAAGAAAAATAAATGAAAGGAGTTAAAACTGTCACTGCTGGCATATGACATGATACTATATAGAGAAAACCCTTTAATATCTTTAATATCACCAAAAAAATTTAGACCTTAAAAATGAGTCCAGGAGTTCCTGATGGCCAGCAATTAAGGACTCAGTGTTGTCACCATATGGCTTGGGTTTGTAAATCAAGTATAATAAATTTTTTTAAAAAAGAAAAAAGGTTGATAGTTTAATACTTGAAGTATGTTATCTTTTTGGAACCATACATTTATCAGTGATGTGCTGAAGCCAGCTCATATTAGCTCTTAAGAGATGACTTTTAAATATTCAGGAATTTTGGTTTTTTTTGTTAAAACATTGGTAACTTCATCTTGAGCATGGTGGGGATATTAATATAGTGGAAATCAATTCAACATACACTCCTTATAGGAGGTGTGTGCTCATTTTTAATGCCAGGTTTATCAGAATACTACTTTAAAGCTATGAGCTTTTTTTTTTTTGGTCCAACTAGCTTTGCCTTGAAAATTTTTAGCGCTATTAACAAAAGTATTTCTAGTACAGTTATTCTTTACCATGTATTTTTTCTTACCCATACCAGGATCTTTGGGTGATTTTGACTGAGTGATAAAAAAAAGTGTATTTATTTATTTTTGTTGGGAGTTATTTCTTTTTAAGTTTTACTGAAGTATAACTAATTTACAGTGTTGTGATAATTTCTGCTGTATAACGAAGTAATTCAGTTATACATAGATACACATCAATTTTTTTTTAATTTAAGGCCACACATGTGGCATATGCAGTTTCCCAGGTTAAGGACTGAATCCACCTACTGGTGGGGGCCTACACCACAGCCACAGCAACACCAGATCCAAGTCACGTCTGTGACCTACACCACAGATCATGGCATAGCCAGTTCCTTAACCCGCTAAGTGGGGTCAGGGATCAAACTTGCATCCTCATGGATACTAGTTGGGTTTGTTGCCACTGAGTCACAATAGGAACTCCTACACACATCAATTCGTATTCACATATTTTTCCTACAGATTATTGGGTAGAAACCCTTTTCTTTGCAGCAGTTTGCTGTTGGCCAATCATTCCATATACCACAGGATGCATATGCCACTCCTAAACCCTCAATCCATCCCTCCCCACCTTTCTCCTCTGGTAACCATAATTTTATTTTCAAAGTCTTTAAGTCTATTTCTGTTCTGCAAAGAAGTTCATGCGCACCCTTTTTTTTTTTCTAGGTTCCACGTATAAGTGATATGTTATGATGTTTGTCTTCCTCTGACTTATTTCACTTAGCATGATAATATCTAGGTCTATCCATGTTGCAAATGGCATTATTTCATCCTTTTATGGCTGAATAATATTCCATCATATATATTTGCCACTTCTTTATCTATTCTTCTCTTGCCAGGCATTTAGGGTGCTTCCAGGTCTTGGATATTGTAAATAATGCCTTAGTGAAAATTGGAGTCCATGTATCTTTGCAAATTATGGTTTTCTCCAGATTGATGCCCAGGAGTGGGATTGCTGAATCATATAAATAATCACTATGGAAAAAAGTATGAAGGATACTATGGATAACAGTATCAAAAGATTAAAAATAGAACTACCATAAAATTTTTATTTTTAATTAGTCAATTTCTAGTCCTTCTCCTTGGAAATCAGCTAGTTATTTTCTGAGAACATCTCAGTCTTTCTTATTGTAAGTGGTCATTTTATCTATTATCTCAGTACTATTCTAAAACTGTGTGCCATTTCTTTAGCTTCATTTAACAATTTCTTTGTTGTTTTCCCACTGTTCTATAACAGATACTGTGTGTACCACTGCTGGGTCCTAAAACCAGCACCACATTTATTAAGATGCTTTTACAGTAGCAACTCACCTCAAACTACCATTGGTATTTGTTAATTTTTACTATCATAATGCTTCATAACAACTCTCCACCCACAAAGCCCTTCATTAGTTAAAAACTGTTTTTTCTTACCCATGAATTTGAGTTAGATAATATAGTTTGGTCTTGGCTAGTCTTAACTCCAAGTTGCTTTTTGGGTCCAGGTCAGCTACCTGAGTCTCTTGTTTAGCTTGGTCCCAGGATATAGCAGGCATGTTGTTTTTATGGCTTTAGCTTAAATGCAAAAGGGCAAGTCCAGTTGTGCAAACACATTTTAAGCCAGTGATTGTGTCGTTTCTGAAAACAGCTTATTAGCTAAAGCAAATCACATAACAATGTTCAAAATCAAGGGATGTGGATATACATTCTGCCACTAAGAGGCCACAGCAAGTCATATGATAGCCCCAAATTAGTGAAGCACTGAAATACATTGTATCCATGCAAGTGGGAAGATTCCTGAATATTTGTTAAATAAGAGTCTAATGTACAACATGGATATTAAATGCATTTGTTAAAAAATGAATGGATAGAGTAATGACACTGTCTTACATGAATCTTTAAAGTGAGTATAAAGAGGAGTAAAGGATAAGAGCATGAGAATGAGTGAACGATGTGGTATCAAGGAAGTATTTTTTTCAATAAAATAGATACTAGAATATATTTCATGTTTGTACGCTAAAGGAAAAGCGCTGTAGAGAGGGAGAGACTTATGATTGAGTGAGGCCAATAGTGATGTCATTAGGTTTCAGTTTAAGAAGAGCGCCTTGAATGTAAAAGGGCATGACATGATGATGATAGCTAATATACACAAACATATAGTGCTTACTCTGCGTGAAGAGATTGTTCAAAGCATTGTACACCCATTACTTACTTAAACCTCATAATAACTCTATGTACAAGCTACTATTACTTTCTGTATTACAGAGATGAGGAAAGTGAGACAGAGTAAAGTTTAAGCAATTTACTCAAGGTTGCAGAACTAGTAAGTGATAGAATTGGCATGAAGGAACAATTGATTTGGATGTAAAGTTTTAAATTTGATGCTGCAAAATTATAGCCTTCTATTTTCTCAATAAAATTTTAACAAGGCTGTCAGCTGAGAATGAGTGAGCAGGTGGAAATACCAGACATTTGAAAACAGATTTTTAAATAGCTATCTTAGAGAGTGAGAAAACATTTTAACAAGGACATGAGATGAATTCTTTGGCCTCATTAGCTGGCCATTTGAAGGTTATGATTATAAATTTAAAGTGAATACAATCTGTTTATAAAATGTCTGATCTTGAGTGAGTTTTAGGGTAAGCTGGATTATCATGTGACCTACAGGTCTTACAAAATTCAACTAGAAGAAGTGAATAGTCCAATAAATGTTTGAGAATAAAGGAGACAGATGAAAAATGCACCATCCCAATCCCCTGTAGATACTGAACATTAATTATAATTAAAGCAGCCATACTGGGAACCTCCAGTGCCAATTAGAAAACTGAGAGCATTCCAGAGGAACTCCAAATCCTTATCTCCCTCAAATGTAAAAGTTTTTCTCTATTGTATTCAGTAACTTCTCTGGAAAAGAGTCTGAGCCAAAAAGATCTATCCATTGGGACCATGGTTTCATCACTTAGTGGTTAAATTATGAGGAGACAGTGTTCTCTTGGTGCCATTAAAGATCATTGAAATAGTAAACAGAACTTCAACTTAATATATAAAAAGAACATTTATATTGTATTGATGAAAAAACCTGATCAAATTATTCACACTATATTATAAACAAAAATCTGGCCTTGATCGTATTTTCGTTATTCAGGGATATATATATAATTGGATTGTAAACTAATAATATAGTTTCTGAGAAAACATAAAATTTGCTGCTGGCAGCAAAGGTGAATTTTAGGCACATTTTATTTTGTGTCCACAGCAAAACTGAAGAAAGCATTGTATCTGCGAATCAATGGATACAAAAGATAAAATTAAACTGCAGGAGAGTAAGCTGAAAACAAAACTGATTGAGACAGTAAATAATAAAAAGAAAGTAAAATAGCCTAGAAAAAGTGTGTTAAAGTGAAATCTATGATAGCAGACTTTGAAATTGCCTATAAAGCAATATAGAATGGCATACAGTATGCAGAAGATCCAATCAGTTAAATGAGAAAACTTTAGAAGTTATCACAGACTTTGGAAGAAAAGAATGAAATGAAGATAAGAGAAAAGGTGTTTGAGATGAAGGATAGAGAGTAAAGGGACAACACACAGAAAACTGGTGCTGCTAATAAAGACAACAATAAAGTCATGAATTTAAAGAAGTAATGGAAGAAAACATATTGAAATGGTTTGAAGATAGTAGATAAAATTATGAAAAAGAGACCAGCATTCACACATACACACTCACACACACATACTCACGTGAAATTTTTAAACTTCAATGATAAAATTAATCTTATAAGCATAGAGAAAGTAAGATATCTATGAAAAGGACAAGAGTCTTGTTGCTCTCAGAATTATTTTACACAATATTAAATGCCAGAAGAAGATAATGGATAAACATCTAAGATTTTAATTAAAAAACATTGTCATTCATAAATTATACCCTGCCCAATTGTAAATCATGTCATGTAATTTCAACAAAAAGTCATTCTAGTGTATATCAAGGCTTAGAAAACATCCTATTATTATACCATTCTTGGAAATAAACAACTAAAATAGTACCTGGAAAAGTATTCTGCCATATACAAGAGATGAGTCTAAATAAAAAACTAAAAAAAAAGTAAATCATAGCATAAAAATTGCTTATAAACATTAAATGGAGAAAATTAAAAGCTGAATAACTTTCATTAATATTTAAATACAGCTACAAATATTGAAAATAATTTGTACAACTATACATAACTTGAAAATGTGGCATAATGTATACAGCTATACATAACTTGAAAATGAAGTATAAATATTAGATGACACCAAAATAACAAAAATGTGTAACTTGATCAATTTTTTCCTTCATACAGATAATTGGAAAATATATTTTAAATTAAATGTAGGCGTTCCCTGGTGACCTAGTGGTCAAGGATTTGGCATTGTCACTGCTGTGGGTCAGGTTGCCGCTGTGGCACTGGTTTGAAACCTAACCTAGGAACTTCAGTACACCACTGGTGCAGCAAAAAAAAATAAATATAACCAATAATAAAATTAAAATATAAAATATGTTTTTCAAATAAGAGCAAAGAAAATATAAAACATATAGGAAAATATGTAATTATCATTTCTCGATTTGCTGTTACAAGAAAACTGATAGAATATGAAGAGACTGAAATTCAAACTATGAACACAGGGTGAAAGTGAATATAAGCAAATGAGATACTTTAACAAATTTAAGGAAAAAATGAGACAGAAGTAGTAATAAAGTGAGGTAGAATATGTCGCCATGGAGAGTCTACAAGGAAATAAATTAGAACAGAAAATTAGGAGTTCCCATTGTGGCTCAGCGGAAACGAATCTGACTAGCATCCTTGAAGAAGCAGGTTGGATAACTGCCCTTGCTCAGTGGGCTAAGGATCTGGTGTTGCCATGAGCTGTGGTGTAGGTCACAGATGCAGCTCTGATCCTGTGTTGCTGTGGCTGTGGCATAGACCAGCAGCTGCAGCTCCGATTCGACCTCCTGGCTTGAGAACCTCTATATGCTGCAGGTGAGGCACTAAAAAGACAAAAAACAAAGAGTAGAAAATTAGTTTACCTGGTAAAACCCAGGATACCAAATTCTTATCGAGATTTTATACACACACACACACACCTGTACCATAAATAGAGCTGTTTAACTTTAAAATATAGATGAAACTTCCTTAAGAAAATATTAAAAATCTATTAATAGTAAACAAATATAGCAAATGAAAGCAGAGATAATTCAAGGGAAAAGGAGATATAATAGGACATATAACATAATTTATCATATTTTTATTCCATAAGAAAAATATGATAAAGAGAATAAATAAGGAAATATATTTAATAAAGTTAATTTTTAGTTGGATTTAATTTTAAGGAATATTTTTAAAGTAGGAATAGGAGTATATTCTTTCATAAAGAATTGCAAGCTCATTTCAAGAGTAATGGTCATATTTAAGGACAAATATAATTGTTATCATTATATTCATGAATAAAAACAAAAGCTCCATTATCACTTTATTGCTATATTTAGCTTTATTCTGGAAATTCTTGCTAATGATAAACAGATAAAAGATAAAACAGGTGAATTGCTTGTTCATATCAGCCTGCTTCCCAATGAAATTGCTGAAAGTTATAGGAAAACAACCATTTGAAACCTTAGGAAATGCTACTGAGATCAAACAGTAAATGAAGAAACAGGTATTCAAAAAAAATTTGGTAATAAAGGTGAAAATCTTTGATACTAGAACCAAAACAACTCCCTCTCAACTCAGTGAGGAGGAAACTCCACCCTAAACTGTCACATCCAATAACACAGGGCTCCCTCTTCTCCAGTTCTCATCAGAGCGTTTTCTTCCTCTAAAGAGCAGGACTTCAGCATTTCACATCCTGTAACCAGTTGCCTGTTGCTGAGGCTAAATACTGGCCACATATTTTCAAGAGGTAGAGAATCCTTTCTTCCACCTTTCCTACTCATGGAATGGTGACTCTACCTTGAATATGGCATACTAAGAATACTAGGGCCCTGATTGCCTTTACCATGGTTCGTGAGGCAGTAGTCAAAACCAAGAGTAGCAAGCCCTCCACTTGATGCTGCACCTTCCACCAAGTACTCTGTTCCTAGAATGAGGTTGTCAGTTTGGCTTAAGTTTGCCATTGCTCTGCTCCACTTCCAGTGCCCTGCTTAGAGTGGAAAGCAGGCCATAACACAGATAGCTTAGAGGGAAAATCTGGCCATAAAACAGAGAGCTCCTAATCCCTTCCCAAAATAATTGACTTCATTTCTAACAGGGGAAGAGAATTTCAAATCTAAAGAAGCTCTTGAGAAAAGTGGAGGCTAAAGTGAAATACAATTGGAAGAAGATTTATAGATTGAATAAAGACCAGCTAGTTTGTAAGAGAGAACTGGGATATTAAGAAAAAATCTGAGAGAAGGCAGGGCCGAACAAAAAACCATCATACCTCAGAAACTATTCCTTTAAAGGAATCAAAATTTGGAGTTCCCTTCGTGGCTCAGTGGTTAATGAATCCGACTACGAACCGTGAGGTTGTGGGTTCGATCCCTGGCCTTGCTCAGTGGGTTAAGGATCCAGCATTGCCGTGAGCTGTGGTGTAGGTTGCAGACGCGGCTCGGATCCTGTGTTGCTGTGGCTGTGGTGAAGGCTGGCAGCTACAGCTCCTGTTAGACCCCTAGCCTGGGAACCTCCATATGCTGCAGGTGCGGCTCTAGAAAAAGGCAAAAAGACAAAAAAAAAAAAAAAGGAATCACAATTTGATTGGCTACCTTGTAGAGGGAATTTTGTCCCAAAACATTATTTAAAACAAGAAAACAACAAGAGAGCAATTAGAGAAATTTAGCATCCGAGTCAGGCAAAGAGACAATTCTACTCATACCAATATTATCACAGGGTGATAGAAACAAAGATATCATAGGTCAGAGAAGAAATAAAATAAAGGCTAAAAAGCAATAGAAAAGAACAATAAAACTAAGAGATTGTTTTAAAAATACAAACAAAATTGTTAAAACTTTAGTCATACTCATCAAGAAAAAAGGAGCCCCCTATAAAATACAAAATGAAAAATAAGATGTTACAACCAGTACCACAGAAATACAAAGGATCTTAGAGATTACTATGAACAATAACATGCCAATAACAGGGCAATCTAGAAGCAGTGGTAAAGTTCCTAGAAATGTAAAATCTTCCAAGACTGAATCAGGAAGAAATAGAAAGTATGAGCATGCCAAATATCAATAATAAAATTGAATCAGTAATAGATATAAAAACTCCCAATAAGCAAAAGTCCATAACTAGATGGCATCATAGGTGTTTCTTACAATTCAAATACCTATTCTGCCCAAATTATTCCAAAAATTATAGAAAGGAATGCATCTCATTCTGTGATGCCAGTATCACCATGATATCGAAACCAGACAAAGGCACCACAAAAAAGAAAACTGCTGACCAATATCTCTAATGAATACAAATGCAAAAACTCTCAACAAAATATTAGCAAATGGAGTTCAAAAATACACCATGATCGGAGTTCCCATCGTTGCTCAGTGGTTAAAGAATCTGACTAGGAACCATGAAGTTGCAAGTATGATCCCTGGCCTCGCTCGGTGGATTAAGGGTCTGGCATTGCTGTGAGCTGTGGTGTAGGTTGCAGACGCGGCTCGGATCCCATGTTGTTGTGGCTGTGGCATAGGCTGGCAGCTGTAGCTCCAATTACACTCCTAGTCTGGGAACCTCCAAATGCCATGAGTGCACCCTAGGAAAGGCAAAAAGACAAAAAAAAAATGCTCCATGGTCAAGTAGGATTTGTCCCAGAGATGCAGGATGTTTCAGTATCCACAAATCAATCAATATGATACATCATATTAAGAAAGAATAAGAATTATATGATCACTTTCAACTGAGGCAAAAAAAGCATTTGACAAATTCAGTATCCACTTACGATAAAAACTCTCAACAAAGTGACTATAGAGGTAAAATATCTCAACATAATAAAGGCCATATGTGACAAGCCCACAGCTAACAGCATACTCAATGGTGAAAAACTGAAAGCATTTTCTCTAAGATTGGGGAAAAAAAAGAATGCTCAATCCAGCCACTTTTATTCAACACAGTATTGGAAGTCCTAAGCACAGTAATCATACAAGGAAGATATATAAAAGGAATCCAAATTGGAAAGGAAGAAGTAAAATTGTCAGCTTTGGCAGATGACATGATAGTATATACAGAAAATCCTGAAGACATTACCAAAAACTTTTAGAACTCTTGGTTGAATTCAGTAGAGTTGTAGAATACAAAATTAATATGTAACAATCTGTTGCATTTCTACAGACTAACAATTAACTATCAGAAAGAGAAATTATGCAAACAATCACATTTACAATTGCATCAGAAAGAATACAATACCCAGGAATAAATCTAAGGAGGTAGAAGATCTATACTCAGAAAATTATAAGAAACTGATGAGAGAACTTTAAAGTTGCACCATACTCATGGATTGGAAAAATTACCATTGCTATAATGATAATAAAATCCAAGGCAATCTATATATTCAGTGTAATTCCCATCAAAATACCATTGCATTTTTCACAGGACTAGAACAAATACTTCTAAAATTTGTATGTAAACACAAAAGATCCTGAATATCCAAAACCATTTTGAGAAAGAAGAACAAAGCTGGAGGTATTGTAGTCCTCGGCTTCAAACTACACTACAAAGCCACAGTAATCAAAACAGTGTGGTACTGGCACAAAAGCAGTCAAATAGATCAATGGAACAGAATAGAGCACCCAGAAATAAACCCAAGCTCACACGGAAAAGACAACATCTTCAATAAATAGTATTGGGAAAACTCAACTTTTTATACAAAAGAATCAAACTGGACTGTTTTCTCATACTGTATTAAAAATGAACTAAAATTTAATTAAAGACTTCAATGTAAAACCTAAAATCATAAAATTTCTAGAAAACACAGGCAGCACACTTTTTGACATTGGTATTAGCAATTTTTTGGATGTGTCCTCAGGCTAGGGATACAGAGGAAAACTAGACAAACAGGACTACATTTAGCTGAAATTTTTGCACAGTAATGGAAAGCACTAACAAAATGAAAAGGCCACCTATAGAAAAGGGAGAAGATATTTGCAAACAATATATGTGATAATGGGTTAGTATCCAAATAATACATACAAATATGATTTTAATATCCAAATAACACATGCAACTCAACAGAAAAAACAAACAACTCAGTTAAAAAATGATCGGAGGACCTGAATAGGCATTTTGCCCAAGAAGACATACAGATCCCCAACAGGCATATGAAAAGATGCTCGACATCACTAATCATCAAAGAAAAGCAAATCAATAACACAATGAGACATAATCTCTCTCCTGTCAGAATGGCTATTCTCAAAGACCAGAGAGAACAAGTGTTGGTGAGGATGTAGTAAAAAAGAACTCTTGCGAATTGGTGGTGGGAATGTAAATTGGTACAGTCACTATAGAAAACAGTATGACATTTCTCCAAAAATTTAAAAATAAAACTACCATATGATCCAGCAATTCTACTTCTGGGTATTTATCTGAAAGAAATGAAAGCATTAATTTGAAAATATGTTTTTGAAAACAGATACTCCCCTGTTTACTCCAGCATTATTTATAAGGGCCAAGATATTGAAGCAATCTAATTACACATAAATAAATACACAAATAAAGAAGATATTACACACACACACACACACACACAAATACACAAAACTCACAAAATGAAATATTACTCAGCCACAAAAAAGAGTGGAATCGCTATTTGCAACAAAATGGTTGGGCCTAGAGGCTACTATGCTAAGTAAAATAAATCAGACAGAGAAAGACAAATACCACATAATTTCACTTATAAGTGGAATCTAAAATCAAATGAAAAAACCTAACAAAATAGAAACAGAGTCATTGACACAGAGAAGAAAGCTGTCTTCCAGAGTTAGGGTGTGGTGGCATGAGAGAAATAGATGAGAGGTTAATTGGTACATACTTCCAGTTACAAAGTAAATGAGACATGGATACAAAATATACAGTGTGGGGAATGTAGTCAGTAGCTACGTGATATCTTTTTCTGATGACAGGTGGTAACTAGACTTGTTATGATCATTTTATAATGTATAGAAATCTCAAATCACTATGTTGTTCCCCACGAACTAACATAGTGTTGTAGGTTAATTATATTTTGAAAACAAGCAAACCAAAACGCAAACTCATAGAGAAAGAGATTAGATTAGATTTGTGGTTACCAGATGCTGGTAGGAAGAGGGAGAAGTGGATGAAGGTACACACTTGGAGTTAAAAGATAGATGAGCCCTAGAGATGTAATGTACAAGATGATAAATATAATAAACACTCTTTGATGTTATATATGAAATTGAGACATGTCAAATCACCATGCAGTATACCTTAAACTTATACAGTGCTGTATGTCAGCTATATCTCAATAAAACTAAAAAGGAAGAAACTACTCACCAGAAAAACGCCGATAGTACCATCTTTACCTTTTTATAATGAGGGAAGGAATTGAAGCAAAGAGTGGTGAATTTGTTTATTTTTAGGGCTACACCTGCATCATATGGAAGTCCTCTGGCTAGGGGTTGAATTGGAACTGGAGCTGCAGCAACTAGCCTATACCACAACCACAGAAACTCCAGATCCAAGCTGCATCTATGACTGGCAACTCCAGACCCTTAAATCACTGAGCGAGGCCAGGGATCAAACTCGCATACTCATGGATGCTAGTCAGGTTCATTACCACTGAGCCACAATGGGAACTCCCAAGAGTGGTGAATTTACCTGTACAATGTTTGTACCCAGGATGTGAGGCTCTAGAGTTTACAATCTTACCCTGTATTTCCTCTCAAATCGTTTGCACATTAAAGCAAGAATAATTTCCGTTTTTTGTGAGAAGCTTTAGATTAAAGATTGAAAGACCCAGGAAATAAGATAATAAGATAAGATTAATCATAAAGAAAATCTCAGGATGCTGGAATCTGTAAAAAAGATGTGTCTAGGGAGGTTTCAGTTACTGAGTATAGGTAAGTGACTTAAAAACCGAATTTTTTGATATTAGATTTTATGTTTTGCTTTTACACTATGCTGTAATATAACTGTGAACCCCTCGATCACCAATATAATTCTGCTGTACACATAAAAGTTGAATATAAAATTAAAATATATCAAGCAAATTATAATAAATGAAAACAGGCACAGAAATATTAATATCAGACCAAATAATTCTTGATTAAAATATTAAAAAGAAAAATACTTCATATTGATAAAGAAACTATGGTATATATGATATATACTAAATAAGATCATATGGCAATTAACCTTCAGGTGTATAACAACATAGTCTTAAGTATATAAAACTTAATTAATAAAATATTAACCTTACTATTACTTCAGTTTCAATATTTTCATTTTAAAATAAAAATGAGGAGTCGGGCTGTTAGTGTGACATATTTAATTATATTTTGCATTACAAAATATTTGCAAATGGTAATAACAGAGAGTATGTACTGTGTTTTTAAAATATCCCAGGAAATAAAATAAGGATTTTCAATAAATTAAGAAATTGTATGAGCATTCTCATTAGTAAGTAAAAGTATGAAATAGTTGGTTTTTAGACTTGCACATATTGGGTTCTGGTTACTTTCCAGTACAAAGAGAATAGAAGTTTTTCAAGAAGATGCTTTATTGGCCAGAAGAGGGAAAAAGGCTTCATGTTTTCACTGCCATATTTTTAGAACACTGGATTCTCCAGGATGATTTAGTTTTAAACAATTGATTTCCCTTTCATTCAAATTGTACCAGTTAATGCTAAACAAAACAAAGCTGACTGATTATATTTTTTAAGGCTTCATCAGAAATGTCATGTGTGAGAGAGATTTTTGCTCTTAAATGCAGAATAAGCACAGGTTTTTCACGATTCTTTTTCTCAGAGCCTCCTGAAAAAGCACTTTGTACAAGAGCATTTGTACATACCTGTATAGAGAAAAGAGGGATCATTATGCTTACATTCAGGAACCAATTTATGGAAAAGATGTTTATTTAAAATCCAGCTTATCGCTTCTCAGCCTTTTAGCTAAGATCAAGTGTAAAATCCAGCTTAATTTTTCCTCCCTTATTTGTTTCCATATCTGTTGCTACCCTGAAGCAGCTTATACAGAGTTTTTCATTACAAGTTGGGTACTCAACCATTTGATTGAGTTAGAGGTGTCCAATTAAGTGATTGTAGAGGGAGAGATGCTATCTAGCAGCCCATTTAAATAAAAGAATAGCACTTCATACTACCACAAAAAGAAATGCACATTCTGGTAAATTGTGGATGTGGGTTTTATCTAAAAAATGTACACAATGTACGATTTACATTGTGTACACCATGTACAATGTATGATTTACATTTCATTAGAACTCAATAGACCTCTGAGAAGTAACAGTATATTCTCTAAAATTATCACGTATTTTTTCTGTATTTTTTCAAATATTTTAAAAGAAATTACTTTGAATGCCTTTGATATTCCACACAATCCCTAAACAGTCAGTAAATATCTGTAACGTCTAATTCATCATCCAAAACCGTTTAGAAATGTGGGAATTAAAAAAGAAAAAAAAACATGAGTTGCCTATTCAGGTGGTAATATCTGAGACATTACTTCTAGAAATCATTAGGATTCTCAAAATTGTGGTCTGGAGCTTCAATTGTGCAGTGTTTTACTTCCTAAAATGCTGTCTGTAGAATATTATATGTTTAGGGGAAAACAATAAGTAAACATATATTTGAATCTAAAAAAGGAGAAAAATTAAATAACATTTTCTTTTTGTATATTACTAATTAAAATTATTTCCTAGCTTTTGCTTAGGTGGTTCTCTGTGGTTATTACTTCCTTCAGCCATAGTTTCAATCATGTATGTAGACAGTATAGTGTCATTCTGCCTGATCTTTCCTCCCTGAATTCTTCACCTGGCTTATTCCTCTTCATTCTTCATACTATTTCTTCATCAAAATGTTTTGTTTTCTTCTGAAATCTGTGTTTCACATACTCTCATAACACCTGGTACTGTTTATTCATACCATACATCAGGATATAGAAAAAGAACTTGTTTCTCTAAGCTCAAGGAGAGCAGGAACAGCATATATTTTTCACTGGTATATTGGTATCACTTACCACAGCACTGAGAGTGGTGTTCAGTAACTCTTTGTTCTATGAATAAATGAAAACGCATGCATGAATTAAAGAATGAAATGACTGAAAGCCAGTCAATAAGATGGTCATAATATAAGCCAACCACACCATTTAGTTACTAATCAATGCTAAATCTTTTATTTAATTTCTTTCACATATGAATATTCAGATTCTGTTTAAAATAATCCATTGCACCTTTAATGAGTTTACAATTAGAACAAAGGTATATAGTTTATTTGAGTATATCTTGAATTCTTTCTAGGGCTAATGCTGACATGTTAAAAATATTCCATAAATTACAGTAGATATTCAAGTTTGATGAAGTCTTGTGTCTGTTGATACATTTAAGAAAAAAATTCCTTTGACTTTACAGGCTTAAGTGCATTTGGTATCTGTCTTTGTACAGTGTACTATTGCTTTGTTAACACAAACACACATGCATAAACCCAGGTTACCAACTCTAAATCTCATCACAGCTCATAGTCAAGATAAGCCTAAAAACGTTCCTTTATTGTGAAACCACAATTTAAATTATATTGTGAAACATACTAAATTAATGTCATGTACATATCAGACACTTAAGCAATGAAAAACATATCGATTTGATTAAATAGTTTTTGCAACTTGATTTCAGTAAAATATTAAAGGTTTGATGCAGTGTTCAGTTATTGTTTGAAGAGTAATAGTGTTAAGCCAAAGGAAGACCAGAAAAAAATGTCTAACAATATATCCCAAAGTTATAAAATTAATATTTGCGTGGAGGACAAAAGATTTCTGTGGAGTGTGATGTATTTATTAGAAATTAATGAGAGGGCACAGTAGTATATATCAACTATAATACAAAATGCAAAAGAAATAAAATAGAAAAAGTTGAAAAGTTTTAGCTTGATAAAAGATCACTATTATGATGAGGACCAATTAAGGACATTTCTTATTTTTCATTATTTATTTTTACATTTTAAATTTTATAAGTGTAGATAAACATAGCATACTGATAGGTTAATTATATTAATCTTGTATAGATCCAAATACTTTTGTATTTTAGCAGACCAGTGCTGCACATTTAAAAGTAAAATGGTTTTCCCACTAAAGGAACAAAACAGTCTTTTGAGCATTGCCTTTATTATACATTTGGCAAATGTTGAGGAATGCTTACTCTCTTTTTCTCAGTCTTCTAGGACCTATAGACTCAACAGAAATAAAATTATCATGAAGATATTTTAAAAGCTTCGAATCCTCTGGAGATCCCCCCTCCCTTTAGTATTTAATAAGGAAAATCACCTTCTGTGAATTCAATAAAAGTTGAGGCCCTCACAAAGATTTATACCATATTACATACTGAAATCCAGTGTACAATGGTTCCCATGTGTACTCAGTTATCAGAATAATATTCTTAGGCTGTCTGATCGGCTTACACTTTATGCCAACATAAGAAAATTTAATATAAATACATGGTGTAGAGGCAATGAAAATATTTATTTACGTATCCACTTGCCCAATGCCTTAACAAAAGACAATAAATAAATAAATAAATAAATAAATAAATAAAAGACAATAAATAAATAAATAAATAAAATCATGTGTCTAGAGCAGTATCTTCCTAATATTTGGGGACTGAAAGTAGAGAAAGATGAAATCATCTTCAACTGAAAAATCAAAAAAGAGATTTCACATACTTAGCCCGAAGCCATTTAGAAAATTAAATTGTTAATGGATATTTGAAAGTATTTCTCTAAACTAGTGACCACTGTCATCCATTTGACCAGCAAGCAAACAGTAGAAGAGGAAACACTTTTACAGGAAAATCTTATCTAAGCAGTCACTATTATAACATCTTGTTTGTTATAATGAGGCTATTTTCATGTCATAGCAGGTGGCCCCTAATCACAGAGCTTTGTTGATTTGCTGACAGTGACATCTATTAAACCTCAAATCCTATATAACAGATGGTTTCAGCCTGTTCCTGCCCATGGAGATGTCAAGGTCTATATAGTAAGACATTGATATTTTGCATATCTTTTTTTTTTGGCTTTTTGGCTTTTCTAGGGCCGCACCCACAGCATATGGAGGTTCCCAGGCTAGGGGTCTAATCGGAGCTGTAGCTGCCGGCCTATGCCACAGCCACAGCAACATGGGATCCCAGCCGCGTCTGTGACCTACAACACAGCTCACAGCAATGCCAGATCCTTAACCCACTGAGTGAGGCCAGGGATCAAACCCGCAAAACCTCATGGTTCCTTGTTGGATTCATTAACCACTGAGCCACGACGGGAACTCATGCATTTATCTTTTATGTAAAAACCATATCTCCCAAAACTGTAAAGTGTTTTAAGATTTATAGAATTTGTAGGAAAATTTTGCTGGTAAAGATCTGGAATCCAAGAGGCACTGGATGAGTAGAACAAAGCCAGAATGGGAGAAGATGTGAAAAACCATTAAATATTGAATCATGGTTCCACTAACATTCACAAGTTTTTTTTTTTTTGTATTTTTTCTTTTTCTGTTTTGCTTTTTAGAACAGCACCAATTGTGGAGGAATTGGTTTCAGAACCTCAACAACATCCTACCTGCTCTCATATATTGGTCTCAATAAGGGGTACAAATAAATCCTCCAAAGCCTTAAAATCTGGTTCTTTGAGTGATTTAATTCCAATATTTCCACTGCCTTTACTGCAAATTTTGAGCCTCAAATAATTTCCAGCTTTGAGCTATACTTTTGTGGACCAAATAATAAATTTTGACATTTTCCAGCTGAGGTGTGGCCTAGTTCCAACTCCAAATTTTGTTACATCGACCTCCCTTTGAGAAAATAGAGTTTAAAAAAAAAAGGTTACTTAAAATGTAAAATGGCATAAATGAATCCTCACCAGATTTTTTTTTATAATTCCCATTTTTATAAAATTATGATGGACATCCTCACCACCACGAAACACCTGAAAAATTATTGCTCAGTTTCTTTGGCTAGACACTGCTAGTATATCATCTTTAACACCCTTATCCAAGCATCACTATATAAGTAAAGGAAAGAGGCAGAAGCACTTAATAATCTTGTGAAATAAGTAATTAAACATGTTTTAAAAATGAATTCATGAAATAAATATGTTTTTATGAGTTTACATGTTATTTGTGTGAAATTTCAAGTTACTGAGATCCCCCAAACAGTGTAAAGTAACTCAGGGTGTGTTCACTGTTATTTCTTCTAATTAGATTGCTCTCTTGCTTTAATCCCCAAATGTCTCTAGCTAGCTTTTGAGGTCTGTGCAGATATACTACCACTTGCAAGGTTATATACATATAGCAGTGGCAACTCCAAGGTCAAGTGATATATCTACAAAAGAACTTCAAAGTGTATCTGACAGTGCTACAATGTTAATTTTATGCTGAATCCAACATGAACTTTAGTTTAACAACATCGAGTTGTTTCTGTTCATCTAGAATAAGAAAAAAAATTTTTATGAAAACAATTTTAAAATTTGAGTTGTGGCTTAATGACCAAATGGGACAAACTGTAAGCCATTTCTCCATTTTTAGTATACTGAAAATAACTATAATTTATTAATTATTGATATGCCATACTTTATACAACTCATTCAGTCATTACAACACCTTCGTAATGACTTTATAATATTATTCTTTTTCTATAGCTGAGGAAGTTAATGGTCAGAAAGTTTAAGCAACCTGTTTACTAAGACAGAGATAGTTAAATAAAAAAGTTGAAAAAAAGCAAGTGTTGTTGAACTGCCTCCCAACAGCATGCCTAACCATCCCAAGCTTGTCTATTACATATTTTTTCCCCTGAACTCTTACTAGGGAAGTTGTAATTTAATAGTAGTTAGCTTTAGTTGGAGAGTAGTTATATAACTGAGCAGGTTTCTTCATAGACTTTCTTAAATATTTTGAAATTTAGGAAAACTTTGAGCTCCAAAGGATTCAAATCTGAAAGTAAAATATCAGTGTAAGTAAGCCAAGGAATTTTGCTGGGTTCATACAAAAATCTGAAAAAAAAATCCTTTTATTAGCAGGGATCATATTTAGTTGATTTTGTTTTTTAATTCCATTTTTTTGATAAATTCGTGTACCAATAAAAATACATAAAAATCTTTAAAATTTCCTTTTAGATGCAGTCTTGATTTGTTTATACAATTCTATTTCACACACTGTTCCACACATTTTCTTTAGCTTATCTTTCATTTGAAAGGCTTCCTTACAATTTTTACATTAGTAACTCATTTAATGTTATTTTACCTATCTATACATGTAAATATTTTGTTCCTGAGAAAATAAATGTGGGAAATTGGCCAAGTCATATGACTTCATCAGGTCTTCTTTAGTACTATACTCCTGAGAAGCTATTCCAGAGAATATTATAAATATGAAGTTTTGATGAGATTAAAAATTTTCAATTATGATTTACATATTTTTCATTATAGTTAATTTGAAGTGTACGAATTTACATACAGTCTGGCCTTACTCACAAGTTATGCACCCAGAGAACAGACCCAAAGAATTATAGCAAAGGATTTGAAAACTGAACTTGATATAATCTGTCATTCAAGTACCAGACAAATCCCTTTTGGCACATACCCTGGGAAGAGCAAAATATTATAACAAAATTTAAGAGCCAAACTGAAATTGAAACCTACTAATATTGCCCATAAAAGATGAGATAGAAGTTGAAGACTGAATCCAACAAGATAGATTTTTGTACTAAAACAACAAAAACAAAAGTATTGATCTTCTATATTGCAGTTTAATGGGGTCTAGAATCTTAAAACATAATATTCAAAATGTCCGGAATACAGTGCAAAATTACTTGACATAAAAAGAACCAGCAAAACTCAATTCTCAAAGGAAAAGATAATAGATGCCATCCATAAGTTAAACCAAATGCTGGAACTATGAAACAAAGGTTTTAAAATACCTATTGTAGCCATGCTTCATGAAGTGAATGTTAGCACTCTTGGAATAAATGAAAAAATATAAGCTTATAGAATGAATGTAGGAACTTTATAAAACAGTCATAAAAAGTAAAATGGGAACTTCAGAACTTAAAACATTTGAAAGAAAATTATTGAATGGGCTCAATAACAAAATGGAAACAATGGAGAAGCAAACCTAAATAAAACAGGCTGAAGATTTGAAAAGACACTATACCAAAGTATATATATGGAAAAATTATGCAACATTGTTAGTTATTGGGAAAAATAAAATTAAAGTCACAGTGAGATAGCACTACACATCTATTTTAATGACTAAAATACTGAACAAAAGAGACACAATTACCCCTGACTAGTACTAATGCTGGCAAGTATGAGATGATGCACAAATGAAGTTCTCAATCATCACATTTTGGAATTCAAAATTTCACAGCCACTTTGGAAAACTGTTTAGCAGTTTCTTACTAAGTTAATCACACTTACGAAATGACCCAACTTATCTATGTCTAGATATTTACATGAGAAAATTTAAAACTTACATTCACATAAAACCCCATAATATAAATATTCAGAGCAGCTCCACTCATAATCATGAACAACTACAAATAAGTGAAATACCTTTCAATTTGTGAATTGACAAATGTTAATATATCCACACTATGGAATACTACTCAGCAATATAAAGGAATAGGTTATTGATACATGCTAAAACATGAAATAAGTTTAAATGTATTATGTTAAGTGAAAAAAGTCATATTAAAATGTCACATACATGAGGATTCCTTTTATAAGACATACTGAAAAAGGCAAAACTATAAGGATACAAAACAAAGCCCTGGTTTCCTTCAGAAAGTGTTGGGAGGCCCATTTGACTATAAAGGGCATTTTTGGAGTGATGGAATTGTTCTTTATATTGATTATGGTGGTGCTGTTTGATTCTATACATTGGTCAAAATTTACAGAAATGTTCACCAAAAGTGTTGGTTTTACTTTGAAATTAATGGCTCAAGCTTCAGAAGAAAGAATACAGTGCTCTTCAACTGTGATATCATGATGATAATGCAACACACTTGGAAAAATATTAAAGGCAATCAATATATAGCAGAAAGAACACTAGACTTAGGCTCAGAAAACTCATTTTTGAGTTCTGACTCTGTTAATGAGTGATATTAAGCAAACCAATTAACCTCTTAGAGCCTTGGTTTTCTAACATAGATAATCAAAAGATTTGAGAAATTGTCAGGAACTGGGGCAGTATTGAAGAATGTTTCATCTTCTACAGAGGGAACCCTCTTCAAAACTAAGAGAGGTGACTGTTCATTAATGCATAGAAACAAACAGAGAGAGTCAAGCAAAATGAAGAAACAGAAGAAAATGTTACAGATGAAAGCTCAAAACAAAACCCTGGAAACAAACTGTGACAAAATAGGCATAAGTAAATTCCCTGATGAGGAGTTAAAGGTAATAGTCATAGAGGTGCTCACCAAACTAAGGAGAAAAATGGATAAACACAGTGAGGTCTTCAACAAAAAAGAAATATAAGAAAATACCAAATGCAAGTTACAGAGCTGAAAAATACAATAACTAAAATACACTAGAAGGGTTCAACAACAGACTATATGAAGCAGAAGAAAAAATTCATCAACTAGAAGACAGTGCAGAAAAACACACAAATTAGAGTAGAAATAAGAAGAAAATAAAACTGAAGATAGCTTTAGACACTTGAGGAACAACATCAAGCAGGCTAACGTTTTTATTATAGGGATCCCATAAGGAGAAGAGAGAGACTGGGGAGAAAGAGAGAAAAATTATTTAAAGAAATAATGGCTGAAAAATTTTATAACCTTGGAGATAGACACAAAGAACTAGGAAGCCCAAAGAATTACAAATGAGATGAAGACACATTATAATTAAAATGACAAAAAGTAAAAAGTAGAGAATCTTAAATGCATCAAGAGAAAAACAATGTGTTATGTACAAGGGGCTCCCATAAAATTATCAACTATTTTTTTAGCAGAAACTTTATGGGTTAGAAGGGAGTGGCATGTTATATTCCAAAGTGATGAGAAAAAATTACCTACAGTCAAGAATACTCTACCTAGCAAGGTTGTCATTCAGATTTGAAAGAAAGAGAATTTTCAAGACAAGTGAAAGATAAAGAAGTTTATCACCACTAAACTGCCCTTACAAGAAATGTTAAAGGTCCTCTGCCCATTTTTCAATTGAGTTTTTTGTTTATTTGCTGTTCAGTTGTATGTGCTGTTTATGTATTTTGGAGATTACACCCTCGATGGATACATCATTTGCAACTATTTTCTCACATTCCATAGGTTGTCTTTTTTTTTTTTTTTTTTTGCCTTTTTAGGGCCACACCGACAGCATATGGAAGTTCCCAGGCTAGGGGTCAAATTGGAGCTGCGGCTACTGGCCTAGGCCACAGCCACAGCAATGCCAGATCTGAGCTGCATCTGTGAACTACACCACAGCTCATGGCAATGCTGAATCCTTAACCCACTGAGTGAGGCCAGGGATTGAACCCACAACCTCATGATTTCTAGTCGGATTCGTTTCCACTGAGTCATAATGGGACCTCCTATCTTTTTGTATTTCTTTTTATGGTTTCCTTTGCTGTGCAAAATCTTCTAAGTTTGATTAGTCCTATTGGTTTATTTTTGTTTTTATTTTTATTGCTTTGGGAGACTGACAACATTTTTGTATGGTTGCTGTCAGAGAATGTTTTGCCTCTGTTCTCTTCTAGGAATTTGATGGTGTCTTATGTTTTAAGTCTTTAAGCCATTTTTGAGTTTAAAAATGTAGAACTTTAGAATGCATTCAAACTTAAGTTGTTATCCACTTAATATAGATTATTATAAAAATTTTACATTTATTTCCAGTTTCAGCTCTGACATATAAACAACTTGGTAATTTTCACTTTCATCAATAATATAAGCAAAAGGTGGATAATTTGAAAGTCAGTAACTTTTCATGGGCCTATTAGAAACCTGAGGTTGCTAGGCAACCCATCACACTCAGAAATTGGAAGGCTCCAGCTCATTAAAACAACATCATAGAGCTATCAATGAAGTAATTATCCAGAGAAAGTACTGGAAATATAAATTTGTAGGAAGCATAAATAATTTAGACAATTGCTGGAGAGTGAGTATAAACTAGCCTGAAAGTAAGAATTCCTGAATACCACAGTCTTAGGGACTTCCACAGTTTGGAGGACTTTCCTTCTAGGAATCCCACTAGGTTCTTATGGTAAATCCAATAAATGTCCCCTGGTAGCTCTGGCAGGGGAAGAGGAAGATTAATCATTGTGAAGTATGATGTAAACTGGGTTTTTCATAAAAACTCTTTATAATATTAAGAAAAATCTCTTCTGTTTCTTGTGTTCTGAATGTTTATATCATGAAATGATGTTGGATTCTGTGAAATGACTTTGTGTGTATTGCGATGACTGTGTGCAGTTATTTTTCATCTTCATTCTATTATTTTGATGTATTACATTTGTCAGTTTTCATATATTGAACCATTCTTGCATTAATTCTTGGAATAAACACTAATTTATTATTGTGTTTAATATCCCATTGGATTCTGTTTGCTACTAATGAGAATGTTTACATCTATGTTCATAACAGATATTATATAGTTTTTCTTTATAAGCACACCTATGGCATACAGAAGTTCCCAGGCCAGGAATTGAATCATAGCTGCAGCTTATTAAATATAAACAATTTAGAAGTTCCCTTTTGATGTTGAGTTTATGATCTGTTTGTAAATGTTGGGTATTAACCTCTTATCTATCATATCATTTCCAAATATTTTCTCCCATTCATTAGGTTGGCTTTTCACTTTGTGGAGTGGTTTCTTTGCTGTGCAAAAGCTTTTAATTAGGTCCCATTTGTTTATTTTTGCTTAATTTCTTTTACTTTAGGTGAACATTGCTAGAACTTATGTCGAAGAGTGTCCTACCTATGTTTTCCCCTAGGAGTTTTATAGTATCCGATCATATATTTACGTCTTTAATCCATTTTGAGTTTATTTTTGTATGTGGTGTTAGAGAATATCCTAATTTCATTTTTTTATATGTAGCTATTCAGTTTTCACAGCACTACTTCTTAGACTGTCTTTTCTCTACTGTACATTATTGCTTCCTTTGTTGTAGAGCTAATTGATCATAGGTGCAGGGGTTTACTTCTCGGTTCTTAATCACTTTCCATTGATATATGTACTTGTTTTTGTGAGTACCATGTTTTGATTAATGTAGCTTTGTAGTATAGTCTGAGGTCAGGCAGTGTGATTCCTCCAGCTCTGTTCTTCTTTCCCAAGATTGTTTTGGCTATTCCAGGTTTTCTATGCTTCCATATAAATTTTAAAATTATTCCAGTTTTGTGAAAAAGGGCATTGGTATTTTAATAGGGATTTCATTGAATCTGTAGACTATCATGGTTGGTATGGTCATGTTAGCAATATTAATTCTTTCAATCCATGAAAATGGTATATCTTCCCATAATTTTTCATCTTCAGTTTTTATCATCTATGTTTTATAGTTTTTAGAGTACAGGCTTTGCCTCCTTAGGTAGGTTTACTATTATATTCCATTTAAAGTCATCATAAAATATTGGCTATATTCCTTGTACAGTATATCTGTATCTTATTTATTTTATACATAATAATTTATTCCATTTAATTCCCTACCCCTATCTTGCTTTTCCACTCCATTCGTTTCCTCACTAGTTACCACTGTTTTATTCTCTATATCTGTGAGACTCTGTGTTGTAATATTCATACCGCGGTTTTATTTTTTAGATTTAACAAATGAATGATAGCATACAAGCTTTGTCTTTTTCTTTTAGAATTTTTTCTTTTTCTTTTTGTCTTTTTAGGGCTACACCCACAGCATATGGAGGTTCCCGGGCTAGGGGTCTAATTGGAGGTGTTGCTGCCTGCCTATGCCAGAGCCACAATAATGCCAGATCTGAACTGTGTCTATGACCTGCACCACAGCTCACGGCAACACCAGATCCTTAACCCATCGAGTGAGGATAAGGATTTAGCCAACAACCTCATGGTTCCTAGTTGGATTCATTTCTGCTGTGCTATAATGGGAACTCCATGTAAAAATTATTTCAAAAAGAATAATACGCTCCAGGTCTATTCAGACTATTGCATATGACATGTCATTCTTTTATATGACTAATATTCTACTGTACATGTCTGTGTGTGTTGTGCACATATACACACATCACATTTTTATCCATTCTTCTTTTGGTGAGCATTAGGTTGCTTCAATCTACTGGGTATTGTAAATGATTATATATATATATATATATATATATATATATATAATCTATATTATATAGTTCTATATATATATAGAAGTTCCGAAGCTAGGGGTCAAATCAGAAGCATCAGAGCTGCAGCTGCTGGCCTACTCCACAGCCACAGCAATGTGGGATCTGAGCTGCATCTGTGACCTACACTACAGCTCACAGAAATGCCAGATCCTTAACCCACTGAGTGAGGCCTGATTGAACCCACATCTTCATGGGTCCTAGCTGGGTTCATTAACCACTGAGCCATGAAGGGAACTCTCCATATATATTTTTTGAAGTAGTGATTTTTTTTCTTCAGATATATACTGAAAAGTGGAATTGCAGGACTATATGGTAGTTCTATTTGTAGGATTTTTTTTTGAGGAATTTCCATAGTGCTTTCCATACTGACTGCCCCAATTTATATCCTCACCAACAGTGTACTAGGCTTCCCTTTTCTCCACATCCTCAACAACATTTGTTACATGTGGTCTTTTTGGTGATAACCATTTTGATCTATGAGAAAATAGCTCATTGTGGTTTTGATTTGCATTTCTCTGATGATTAGCAATACTGAGCACTGTTTTATGTGCCTGTTGGCCAATTGCATTTCCTCTTTGGAAAAATGATTGTTCAACTCCTCTGCCCATTTTCGATGGGGTTGTTGCTGCTATTATTTTTGATATTGAGTTACATGAGATGTTTAAATATTTTGGATATTGATCTCTTATTGGTCAAATCATTTGCAAATACTTTCTCCATTTAGCAGGTTGTCTTTTTGTTTGATCAATAGTCTCCTTTTCTGTGCAAAAACTCTTGAGTTAAATTAGGTCCCATTTATTTTTTTTTTTTACTTTTGATTCTTTTGTCTGAGAATATGAAAGCAAAAAAATATTGCTATGACTTGGGTTAAAGAATGTTCTGCCTTGTAGCTGTTCATTTTATCCATACTATTTTCCCAGAGTTTTTCCATTGTTTTTTTACCTTCTTTGTTATTAATTAATTGACTATTAGCACATAGTTTTATTTGTGGGCTGTCTAATCTCTTCCATTGATCTCTTTGTCTTTTTTTGTTGTTGTTCCACTACTTTAAAATTTTGATAACTGTAGCTTTGTGGTAGTGTATGAAGTCAGGGAACATGGTGCCTCCAGCTTTACCCAAGACTATTTTGGTAATTCAGTGTCTTTTGTTTTACCATATAAGATTTAGGAGTATTTGTTCTTTCTCTGTAAAAAAAAGATACCATAGGGATTTTGGTAGGTATGGCATTAAATCTGTAAATTTCTTTGGGTAGTACAGACATTTTAACAGTACTAACTCTTCGGTTCTATGAACATGGGATGTGTTTCTGGTTGTTTGGTTACTACATTTAACTTTCTTCATCAATGTTTTATTGTTTACAGGATATGGTTCTTTTACATTTTTGGTCTAGTTTATCCATATTTATTTATTTTGGTATAGTTTTAAATGGGAATTTTTTTACATTCCTTTTCAATATTTTTTACTGTGCAGAGAAGCAACAAATTTCTGTATATTGATCTTTTATCCTGCAACTTTGCAGAATTAATTTATGAGTTTAATAGTTTTTTTGAATGGGGAATTCCATATAAAGTATTGTCATCTGTAAGTAGTGACAGTTTTCCTTTCCCCTTCCAACTTGCATGAATTTTATTTCTTTTTCTCATGTAATTGCTGTGTTTATGTTTTCTAATATTACATTAAATTGAAATGGTAAGAGTGAACATCCTTATCTTGATACTGATTTTAAAGGAATATATTTCAACTTTTCACCAGTATGAATATTAGTTAAGAGTTTGTCATAAATGGACTTTATTATATTGAGATGCTACTTCTAAAGAAATTTTGATGTTTTTTATTTATCATGAATGGATATTGAATTTTGTCAAATGCTTTTGCTGCATTTATTGAGATGATCATGTGATTTTTAACCTTCATTTTGTTAACGTGGTGTATCACATTTGTATATTTGTGAATACTGAACCATCCCTGCATCCCTGGAATGAATCCTACTTGTTCATGGTTTATGATCTGTTTTGTATATTGTTGAGTTTGGTCTGCTAATACTTGTGGATTTTTCATCTGTCTTTATTTGAGATATTGGCCTGTAATTTTCTTTTCTTGTAGTGTCTTTTTCTAGTTTTGTGTCAGTGTAATGTTAGCTTCATAGATTGAATTTGGAAGTGTTCTAACCTCTTCAATTATTTGGAATAGTTTGAGAAGGATAGATATTAGTTCTTCTTTCTATGCTTGGTAGAATTCCCCTATGAATCTGTGCAGTCCTAGACTTTTGTTTGCCAGGAGTTTTTTGGTTATTGCTTCAGTGGCACGACTAGTGATCAGTTTGCTCAGATTCTCTCTTTCTTCTTGGTTCAATTTTTGGAGACTGTTTCTTCCAATTTATCATTTTTTTTCTAGGTTGTCCAGTTTTGGCATGTAACTGTACTATTACTTTATGGTTTGTTTGTATTTCTGTGATCCTATGTAATTTCTCTTCTTTCATTTCCTTATTTGGATCCTCTCTCTTTTTCTAAATGACCTCTCTAAAGGCTTATCGAGTTCTTTTATATCTTTTCAAAAAATCAGTTTTTAGTTTCATGGATCTTTCTCCTTGTTTATCTCTATTTCTTTATTTCCACTCTCATACTTAATATTTCTTTCCTTCTACTGATTTTGGCTTTGTTAGTTCTTCTTTTTCTAAATCATTTATATAGTACACTATGTTGTTTATCTGAGATTTTTCTTGGTTATTGAGGTAAGCCTGTATTGCTATAAATTTCTCTCTTAGAAATTCTTTTGCTATATTCCATAGATTTTGTGTATTCATATTTTTTGGTTTCCTCCGTGATATTATTTTTTATCCATTGGTTTTCTAGTAGCATGTTGATTAGTCTTCACATATCTGTGTTTTCCCCACTTTTCTTCCAATAACATATTTCTAGGTTCATGCAATTGTGGTCAGAGAAATATACTTGATATAGTTTCTCTCCTCTTAAATTTGTTGAAACTTGTTTTGTGGCTCAGCATGTGGTCTATTTTGGAGAATGTTCTATGTCCAGTTGAAAAGAATGGGTATTCTCCTGGTTTGAGATAGAATGTCCGGTAGATATCTATTTGTCCAAATGGTCTAATGTGTCCTTTAAGGCCACTGATTCCTTATTGATTTTCTTTATGAATGATCTGTCCATTTATGTAATTGGGGGTGATACAGTCCCAACTAATATATTAATATCAATTTCTCCCTTTATGTCTGTTAATATTTGCTTTATGTATTTAGTTTCTACTATATGATGAGCTTATGTGTTTATAAATATTATATATATCCTCTTCTTAGATTGATCTCATAATTTCCTTGTTTGCTTTTTATTATATCATTTGGATTAAAGCTTATATGACTATTGATATCCCAGTTTTCTTTTCATTTGCATTGGCATGGAATATCTTTTTGCATCTATTCACTTTCGTTCTATGTGAGTATTTAGCTGTGAAGGGAGTCTCTTGTAGGAGGCATATGGAAAAGTCATTTTTTAAAAACCATTCAGCAACTCTATATCTTTTGACTGTAGCATTTCGTTTGTTGACATTTAAAGTAATTACTGGTAGATATGTACTTATTACCATTTTATTACTTGTTTCCTGGTTGTTTTTGTAGATCTTTTTTAAAATTAAATTATGCTTGGTTTACAATGTTTCTTCAATTTCTATTGTACAGTAAAGTTACCCAATCATACAGTTCCTTCTGCTGTAAAATAGTAGCCTATGAATAGCCGGTCCAAATTTTACGGTCTGTATCCACCAGCCCCAAACTCGCTGTTTGTCATACTCCCTCCACTCTCTCCCCTGGCAACCACAGGTCTGCTCTCTGTGTCTACAATCTGTTTCTGTTTTGTAGATAGGATCATCTGTGCCAGATTTTAGATTCCACATATAAGTGATATCATATTATATTTGTCTTTCTCTTTCTGATTTACTTCACTTCGTATCAGACTCTAGTTCCATTCATGTTCCTGCAATGGTATTCTTTTGTTCTTTTTATGGATGAGAGTATTCCATTAATATATATGTACCACAGCTTCTTAATCCACTCATCTGTCAATGGACATTTAGGTTGTTCCTATGTCTTAGCTATTGTGAATAGTGCTGCTGTGAACATAAGGGTTCATGTATCTTTTTGAATGAATGTTTCATCCAGATATATGTTCAGGAGTGGGATTGCTGGACCATATGGTAGTTCTATATTTAGTTTTCTGAGGCACCTCAATACTGTTTTCCATAGTGGTGTACCAAATTACTTTCCCACCAACAGTAAAGAAGGATATCCTTTTCTCCACACCCTCTCCAGCATTTATTATTTATTAACTTGTTAATGGTGGACATTCTGACCTGTGCAAGGTGGTGCCTTATTGTAGTTTTGATTTGCATTTCTCTAGTAATTAAAGATGCTGAACATTTTTTAATGTGCCTGTTGGCCATTCTTATATTTTCTTCAGAGAAACGTCTGTTTAGATCTTCTGTCTGTTTTTGTGTTTGTGGTTTTTTTTGTTGTGGTTGTTTTTGTTGAATTGTATGAGTTGTTTATATATTTTGGAGACTAGACCTTTGTGTACTGTATCTTTTGCAAAGATTTTCTCCCATTCTGTGGGTTGTCTTTTCATCTTTTTAATGATTTCCTTTCCTGTGCAAAAGCTTTTGAGTTTAATTAGGTCCCATGGATTTATTTTCATGTTTGTTGTAATTATTTTAAGGAGGTGGATCAAACAAGATGTTGCTGTGATGTATGTTTTCCTCTAGGGGTTTTAGAGTATCTGACCTTATATTTAGGTCTTTAACGAATTTTGAGTTTATTTTTGTGTACGGTGTTAGAGAGTGTTCTAATTTCATTCTTTTACATGTATCTTTCCTGTTTTCCCAGCATGACTTATTGAAGAGAGTTTCTTCCACTGCATATTCTTGCTTCCTCTGTCATAGATTAGTTGGCCATAGGTGCTTGGGTTTATTTCTGGGCTTTCTATCCTGTTCCTTTGATCTATATTTCTGTTTTTGTGCCATTAACATATTGTTTTCATAACTGTAGCTTTGTAATACTGTCTGAAGGCAGGGAGCCTGATTCCTCCCTTTCCATTTTTCTTTTGCAGCATTGCTTTGACTGTTTGGGTTCTTTTGGGTTTGCATACAAATTTTAAAATATTTTGTTCTGGTTCTGTGAAGAGTATCCTTGGTAAATTGATAGGGATTGTATTGAATGTGTAAACTGCCTTGGGCAGTATATTCATTTTGACAATATTGATTCTTCCAATCCAAGAGCATGGTATATCTTTCCATTTGTGTCATCTTTGATTTCTTTCATCGGTGTCATAGTTTTCAGAGTACAGTTCTTTTGTCTCTTTAGGTAGGTTTATTCCTAGTTATTTTATTCCTTTTGATATGACAGGAAATGGTATGGTTTCTCTGATTTCTTTTTCTGATCTTCTATTGTTAGTATATAGAAATGTAAGAGGTTTCTGTGTGTTAATTTTGTACCCTACAACTTTGCCAAATTCATTGATGAGTTCTAACAATTTTTTAGTAGTGTCTTTAGGGTTTTCCAAGTATAGTGTCTAGTCATCTGCAAACAGTTATAGTTTTACTTCTTTTCCAATTTGGATTCCTTTTATTTTTCTTCTCTGATTGCTATTGCTAGGACTTCTAAAACTGTTTAGTAGTACTAGTGGACATCCTTGTCTTGTCCCTGATCTTAGTGGAAACTTTTCCGGTTTTTCACATTGAGAATGATGTTAGCTCTGGGTTTGTCAGATATGGCTTTTATACTGTTGAGGTAGGTTCCCTGTATGCGCACACTCTAGAGACTTTATCATCATAAATGGGTGTTGAATTCTGTCAAAAGATTTTTTTTGGCATCCATTGAAATGATCATATTGTTTTTCTATTTGTTGAGATGGTGTATCATACTGACTGATTTGCAGATATTGAAAATTTCTTGCATCCCTGGGATAAAACCCATCTGATCATTGTGTATGATACTTTTAATGTATATCTGATTTTGGATTGCTAACATTTTGCTGAGAATTTTTGCATCTATGTTCATCAGGGGTACTAGCCTGTAATTTCCTTTTTTTTGTAGTATCTTTGTCTGGATTTGGTATCAGTGTGATAGCGGCTTCATAGAATGAGCTCTGGAATGTTCCATCCTTTGCTTTTCGGAAGTATTTCAGAAGAATACATGTTAACTCTTCTCTGGATATTTGATCGAACTCATCTGTGTAGCCATCAGGTCCTGGACTTTTGATTTTTGGAAGATTTTTAATGATATTTTCAATTTCAGTACTTGTTATTTGTTTATTTATATTTTCAATTTCTTCCTGGTTCAGACTTGATAGGTTGTACCTTTGCAAGAATCTGCCCATTTCTTCTGGGTTGTCTATTTTATTGGCATATAGTGCTTATAGTATTCTTCTATGATCCTTTGTATCTATGTAAAGTCAGTTGTAATTTCTCCTTTTCAATTCTGATTTTATTAATTTGAACCCTCTCCCTTTTTTTCTTGATGAGTCTGGCTGAAGTTTTATCAATTTTGTTGATCTTTTCAATGAACCAACTTTTGGTTCCATTGGTTTTTTCTATTGCTTTCTTTGTTTCTATTTCATGTATTTCTACTCTGATCTTTATGATTTCTTTCCTTCTATTAATTCTGGTCTATATCTGTTCTTCCTTTTCTAGTTGCATTAGGTGTAAGATTAGGTTTTTTATTTGTGTTTTTTTTCTTATTTCCTGATGTAAGATTGTATTCCTATAAACTTCCTTCTCAGCAGTACTTTTGCTGTGCCCCAGAGATTTTGGACTGTTGTATCTTTGTTGTCGTTTTTCTCCAAAGTTTTTTTTTCTTTTTCTTTTCTTTCTTTTTTTTCTTTTCTTTTTTTTTTGCTTTTTAAGGCTGCAGGTGTGGTATATGGAAGTTCCCAGGCTAAGGGTCAAATTGGAACTACAGCTGCTGGCCTATGCCACAGCCACAGAAACATGGGATCTGAGTCACATCTGCAACCTACACCACAGCTCACAGAAATTCTGGGTGAGGCCAAGGATCAAATCCACATCCTCATGGATACTAGTCACATTCCTTTCCACTATGCCACAACACAGTCTTCCTTTAAGTACCTTTTGATTTCACCTTTGATTTCTTCAATGATACATTGGTTGTTCAGCAGCATATTTTTTAGCTTTCAAGAGTTTGTATTTTTGCTGTTTTTCTCTTGTAGTTGCATTGTTGTCAGAGAAAATTCTTGAAATAATTTCAACATTTTAAATATTACCAAGGCTTGATTGTGGCCCAAGATGTGATCTATCCTGGAGAATGTTCTATGTGCACTTAAGAAAAATGTATATTCTGCTGCTCTGTGGTAGAATGTTCCATAAATATCAGTTATTTCTCTCTGGTGTATGGTGGCATTTAAGGTCAATGTTTCCTTATTGATTTTCTGTCTGCATGATCACTGATGTAAATGGGATGTTATAATTTCCCACATTATTGTGTTATTATCAATTTCTGCTTTTTCAGCTGTTAGCAGTTGCCTTATATATTGTGGTGCTCCTATATTAGGTGCATATATATTTACAATTTTTATGTCTTCTGGATAGATCCTTTGATCATTATGTAGTGTTCTTCTTTGTCTCTTGTGACATTCTTTATCTTAAAGTCTATTGTGTCTGATATGAGTGTTGCTACTCTCATTTTCCTTTAATCTCCATCTGCATGTAATATCTGCATCCATTCCCTCACTTTCAGTATGTACATGTCCTTAGGACTGAACTAGGTCTCTTCTAAACACCATATATATGGGTCTTGATTTTGTATCAGTTCAGCCAGTCTGTGTCTTTTGGTTGGAGTATTTAAACCATTTACATTCTGTGTAATTATGGATACATATGTGTTTATTTCCATTTGTTAATTGTTTTTGTCCATTATAGTTCTTTGTTTTGTGGTTTCCATGAAGTTTGGATATAACCAACTATATGTGTACAGAAGTGTTTTGGGTTGCACTCCTCATTTTCAATGCTCTGCATTTATCTTCTCTTCTAATTTTTGATATCATACTGGTTGAGTGATTTTCTATCTTTATATTACTTTTGTCTTTACCAGTGAGTTTTCTCATTTGAAATTTTCTTGTTTCTAACTACAGCTTTTTCTTTTCTGCCTAGAGAATTTTCTTTAGTAGTTGTTGAAGAGCTGGTTTGGAGGTGCTGAATTCTCTTAGTTTTTGTTTGTGAAATGCTTTTGATCTCTCTGTCAAATCTGAATGAGAGCCTTGCTGGGTATAGTATTCACAGTTCTAGATTCTGCCCCTTTATCACCTTAAATATATCTTGCCACTCCCTTCTAGCTTCTAGAGTTTCTTCTGAAAGATCAGCTTTTATCCTTGTGGGAGTTCCCTTGTATGTTATTTGCTGCTTTTCCCTTGCATATTTTAAGATTTTTTCTTTGTGTTTAATTTTTGTCGGTTTGATTAATATGTGTCTTGCTGTGTTTCCTTTGGGTTTATCCTGTGTGGAATTCTGTGCTTCCTCAACTAGAGTGAGTAGTTCCTTTCCCATATTAAAGAAAATTTCAGCTATAATCTCTTTGAACATTTTATTTGGCCCTTTCTCTTTCTCTTCTCATTCTGGGACCTCTATGGTATGAATGTTGGTACATTTGATGTTGCCCCTGAGATATCTTAGACTCTCCTCAGTTTTATTTTTCTTTTGTCTTTATTTTTTCCTGTGGTATTGATTTCCACCACTGTCTTCCACATCACTTATTCATTCTTCTACCTCCGTTTTCCTGCTGTTTGTTCCTTCTAACGTGTTTTTCATTCAGATATTGTTGTCCATCTTATTTGCTTGTTCCTTAGGTCTTCTAGCTCTTCATTACACATTTCTTGTAACTTCTCTGTCTGTGCCTCTGTTCCTCCCACAAGATCTTGGATCATCTACTATCATCACTCTGAAATTTTTTCAGGTGGGTTACATATCTCCTCTTCATTTAGTTGGTTTTTCTGTGATTTTGTATTGTTCCTTTGCCTGATAGGTATTTCTTTGTCCTCTCATAATTTACAACTTTCTATGTTTATTTTACCTTGATGGCAGGTATGTATATGCAGCAGCTGGTGCCTGGTCTTGGAATTCTCAGGGAGGGTAATGGCTCATTTATAACCAGAGCTCATGATGGGAGCTCTGGTATTATGCTACCTCCCCTGGAGCCAGGTGACTGCTAGAAATGAGGTCAGTGAGTTGGCAATGGTTCACATCTCATGGGATTGCTTTTGTGGTGGGGGGGTGGGGGGTTGACACTTGTTCCTGTGACCCCTCTAGCTCTCAGGATGCTTTCCTGCAGTTAGCAGTGTCAACAGCTGCTTCTTCTGTCCCTCCTTTTGTTGGGGAAGCTGTTGGTGTTGCTCTCTGTAGCTGTGGGGGTATGTGCCTTTCTGTAATTACTACCTCTTTTTGGCTGGTCTAGGGAGTGTTCTCTGTATCCCCAAAGGTGTGGGTTGCTCTCTATCTGTTGCTAAAATGCTCTCTCTGTTGCTGTAGACCCTGCACCATTCTGGTGGTTCCCACCTCCCCAACTGGGCTGATGGCAGGGTTCTCTGTGTAGCCAGTGCAAAGTAAAGTGTGTGTCAGTGGGACCCTCTGGATTCCTTTGGCTAGATGTGCAATCTACACTGCTTCTGCAGTCCCCTACTTGATTGTTGGCTGGGATCACAGAGGTAGTGCTATTCCCAAGGATCCTTCACATCTTTTCAGAAATAACTTTATCTGTTCCTTAGGCAAACTGAGGCTCTCTGCCCACCCAGAGGCCTCTTGAGAACTCTTGCACATTACACACTGTCTCCCAATTCATCTTCCACTTCCCAGACAAATCATGGCTTTCTGCTGGCTTAGGAGGCCCGTTCCAACTCCCAGGATCATGTGCACTGTTTCTGGAATAATTTTCTCCACCCCCTAGGTAAAAGAGACTCTCTGCCTACCCAAATGGTATTCCACTTGAACTCGTGAACAGTTGACACTGCTTCCCAATTCACCTTCCACCTCCTAGACAAATTGTGGCTTTCAACCCACTTAGGAGGCCCATTCTGACTCCCAATCGTATTTGCTATTTCAAGAATAATTTTCTCCATTCTCTAGGTACAATTAGGCTCTCTGCCCACCCAGGGAGCCCTGTGAGAACTCCTGCACAGTCTGTGCTCTTTTGCAATTCACCATCTACCTCCTAGGACAAATTGTGGCTTTCTGCCCACTTAGGAGGCCTCTTTCAACTCCTAGGATCATTTGGGCTGTTAGAGCAATTGATTCAGTGTTCCCCCACCTAGCTGCTGCCTGGGGTCACAGGGCCTGTGCTATTCCTGAGTTCCCTCCACCTGCAGCAAGGTTTCCCTCCACCTGCTGCAAGGGTTACCTCCACTTGCTCCACTTTCTCTGTAGCCTTAAGGGCTATGGGCTGCTCTCCAACTGTTGTTAAGCATCTGCTGCTTGGAGGTAGATCCTATAGCTGAAACAGTTGGCTGTCTTTCAACCTGAGATTGCTCACAGCATGTGTGGCTATAGTGCTGGATCCTTCCCCATCCCTCCAGCACCCCCTAACAATGAAGTCTAACTTCCAAGTCTGACCAGGCTTCCTCAGCTTACAGCATCAAATGCGGTCACTCCTTCAGGCTGTCTCTGTGCTACCAATCCTAGTTTTCCAATGTAACCCAACTTCAGTTCTATTTGTGCGTCTTATTTCCAAAACAGGAGTTTAATTCCTGGCCCCTGATCATATCAGCCTGTGGTTGGGAAGTGCACGGTGGTGAGACTGACAAATTGTTGAGGACTCTTTCCATTTCAACTACTTTACACAGATTTATGTGTTCTCCTCCAATACTCCAGATATCCTCCCCTGTCTTGGCTGGTCTCTTCACTGGTGTGAGGAACTTCCCAGGATGAAAGAGTTGTTCCTCTTTCCAGCCCCCTACAAGGGGCTCAGAACATGACCCACTTTGTTTCTCCATTTCTCTCATTCGTTCCTTTCTTTCTTCTATGCAGTTTTACGGAGTTTTCTTGCCCTATAGGAATCCTGGAATATTATGTCAGCATTCAGTTAGTTTTCTGTGAGAATAGTTCCACATATAGATTGATTTTTTAATGTATTTGGGGGAATAGGTGAAACTCATGTCCTGTTTCTAAGGTGCCATTTTTTTCCTCCCCTGTAGTTCTTTTTTGTTAATTTCTTTTTCTTTCTGTTTCTTCCCTTGTGGTTTGATATTTGTGTTCCCTTTTTAAAATTTGTGTTTGTCTGTTGTAGGTTTTATATTTGTGATGAGCATGTAGTTCTTATCTGTTGGTCTATAACTATATCTACTTGTTTTAAACTGAGAGTAATTTAAGTTCAAACCCATTTTTAAAGTTTACATTTTTTACTCCCTTCACCAGTTCTGTGTTTTTGGTGTCATATTTATATCTTCATGTCCATGCCTTAACAGTTTATCATAGTTATAGTTGTATATACAATTATTGTCTCTTTGTCTTCATATTGGTTCATATAAGCCATTAATCTTCAGTCCTTACCATATATTTGGCTTTACTAGTTGGATTTTTTTCTTTCCTATAGGTTCTTACTTTTTCTCCACTTAGAGATGAACTTCTAACATTTCATTTAGGGTAGGCTTATTATTGATAAACTTTTTTACTTTTTGTTTGTCTTGGAAGTTTTTATCTCTTCTATTCTAAATGATAATCTTGCTGGATAGAGTATCCTAGGTAGCAGATTTTTCCCTTTCAGCACTTTCT
Source organism: Catagonus wagneri (assembly GCA_004024745.2). Classification (NCBI taxonomy): domain Eukaryota; kingdom Metazoa; phylum Chordata; class Mammalia; order Artiodactyla; family Tayassuidae; genus Catagonus; species Catagonus wagneri. Next base: position 1,961,313 of record PVHT020000015.1, read on the forward strand.
GTGCGCGCGCGCGCGCGCACACACACACACACACACACACACACACACACACATACATACACCTGATAGCTTTATGGGGATTCTCTCGTATATGACCCCTGGTTTTCCTCTTACTGCCTTTCAAATAACTTATTTATCTTTGACTATTGCCATTTTGATTATGGTATGCCTTGATATGAGTAGGCAATTTTGTGTTTATCTTGTTTGAGTTTCTCTCTATTTCCTATCCTGGATATCTGCTTCCTTCTTAAGTTTGGGGAAGTTTTCAGCCATATATTCTCAAATATATTTTCACTTCTTTTCTGTCTCTTTTCTTCTGGGGCCCCTATTTTGCAAATATTTGTTTACTGTTATCCCATAGATCTCTTAGACTGTTTCATTCATTTTAAGTTGTTTTTTCTTGTTGCTGTTCTGATTGGGTAATTGTCATCATTGTGTTTTCCATATTACGTATGCATTCTTCTGTATCACCTAGTTTCCTATTAACTCTTTTTAGTGTTTTTTTTTTAAGTTTGGCTACTGAATACTTCTTTTTCTGACAGAATTTAAAAAAATATTTTCTGTTTCTTTGTTAAAATTCTCATTGTATTTGTATATTCCTTTTCAAATTTCAATTAACATTCTTATTCCTGTTACAATTGCTTTGAACTCTTTATCTTGTAATTATTTGTTTCATTAGATGTTTTTTCAGTTTTTTTCTTGTTCATTTGACATATTCCTCTGTGTTATCATTTTGTTTAGCTCTCTGTATCTCTAAGAAATTAGTTCAAAGAGTTACTTTTTACTGTCTTAAAGGAGTGTTATTGTGTGAGAGTATTCCTATGCAGTCTGTGTGTCCAGTGGCTTTGGTAGGAGATGTGCATCTGAAATGACCATGGATCATGTCTTCTCCTGAGGTGTGCTGGCAGCTACCACCTTGGTGGGAGGTTGGCCTGGAGTTGGAGGGGCTAGAGCCAGAGCTATGTGTGAGCCATGACCTCTCTTTGATTAGTGGCAATAACTACTCTATTAGGGGCAGGGCAGAGGCCCAAGTTGCTAGAGTAGAAGCTCTGAGGTTTGGGTCTGAGCTGGTTCTATTCTAAGTGTGCAAACTCTCTTTGGCAATTTCAGCCTCTGCATGAATGGAAAGCAGCACTGGAGCAGGGGGCCTGGACTGAGCACATGATGAAGGCTATGATACACACTGGGATGGTACTGAGAAACTGGTTAGAGTCTCAGACAGTTATGGATACCCTGTCTTTGCAAGTACACAGTTAATGGCTGCCTTTGTCTCATTAAGAGGCAGAGTTAGGTTCAAGCTAGCTCTGTTCCCTTTCAGTGTACACCGTTTCTTGACAAAGAAAACCTTAGCCTTCGTGGAGAGCTGTGCTGGAAAATTGCCCCTTGCAAGAAGAGGTACAGGTTGTTGTGGTCTCAGGAAACCATATAGCACCCCAGATGGCTTTCAGTCTTCTTCCTCTATGTTATTCCCATAAGTAAGCAAATGTGTGTGCATGGTCTTCATAAGCAGAATCTCTCTTTCTTAAAGCCCTATTGTAAGTTCCACTGGTCTGCAAACTAGATCATCTTTGCTGTGTTGGACCTCAGAGCTGGGGTGCCAAATATGTGGCTCAAAATTCTTACTCCCCAGGGTGGAAGTCTGGACCTGTGACATAACCCTCATTGTTTGTGTCCCATGCTAAGGGTGCAATATGATCACTTCTTCTCCCTTCCTACCTCTTTCTTTATGGATTTTTCTTTACAGACTTGGTTGTAGAAGAGACTTTTTGCCAGTCTCCAGGTTGTTTTCAGTAAGAGTTGCTCCCCATATAGATATATTTTTGTGGTGTTCATAGAGGGAAGTGAGCTCAGTGTCCTTCTATTCTGCCAGCATGATCCCCCTCCTCTAGAGAAAGATTCTCCAAACTTTTACAACGCTTTAGCCAGATGCATTCTCAGTATTAAACTCAAACATTTTTATGATAAAGCAAAATATTTTAATAAATTAATATTTTGAAAACAATGATGATTCACCGAGCTGAATATTTCCTTTGGTAATACATTTTTTAACCAAAAAAGTAATCACAAATAAAAAAATGTGACCCCAAAATTCACCCTCTTGATCATATTTTGTTATAAATAAAGTACATGGTTAAAAGAATAAGAAAGAATAAAAACAGAAATAGAGAAAGATGATGAAATGAAAGTAAGAAGGAAGGAAACAAGCAAAGAAGGGACAAAGGAAGGCAGGGAAGAAAACACCATTTAGAAATAGGATGACAGAGATTTCATTAAAGATATTATAATGTAGCATTTAGTGTCCTACTGGGATTTCAACAAGTTTTGCATGGTCGAGGCCCATTAATACTCTGGCTTTCTCCCAAGGATATGTGTGTCCCTTTCATCTGCCACATCTTTCACAGGGTCTTCAGTGTTAGTAAATCTCACCTCACCTGCTCAGACAAAGCACAATATTTCTCATTAGTACCAAACTGCCTTAAACAAAATCATAACTTTAAATACAGTGTTATTGCTCAAGAATTGAAAGTAAAAGCTAAAGGAAGAAAGACATAACTCTATATTCTTTTCTGGAGAAAAGTTTACATTCTGGGAAAAATTTCCAGAGTTAAGTAAGTTTCACATGCTACACAAGTTATCTCTGTCTTATAGAGTAATGATACACATAACCATAATAAATTTTAGAAATTTTGCAATAAAGACATGTTTTTCTTTGATCCATCACTTTCTAAAATTTTTGACCATAGAACACTTTTTAGAAGAAACTATTTTGTGGCTGACATTGATGGAAAGCTATCCAATAATCATGCTCTCACTCCTTTTCTTCTATGCTAATAAAAACTACTTTCCATTAACCAGTACTACATTCTCCATCTTTTCTTGCAACTAAGGAAAAAGCCAATGAAATTTTAAGGGAAACGTTCTAATTCAAGGAAAATTTTTTTTCCCTACTCTAAAAAGTACACATCATAGGAAGTCAATCTCTCTGTCTCTATGTCTGTCTCTTATTGGTCACGTTTATGTCTATATGAGACATCTGGAATTTCTATAGTCATTCTGTGATTATTAAGAGAAATATAACTGGTGTATGGAAGATGGCAAAACAGTTGGAAAACCTCGATCACCTTAAGTAACCATTTCAGAGTTGCCTACCACAATACTTGCTGCATGTGAAATAAATTCTTTTAAGTCATAGTGATTGGAGTTCATTAATATTTATAGCCCAAAGCTCTCTAAGTGATACACCTATTAAAGTCTCAAAAGACACTTGTAGTTCCTAAACAAGATTTGTGATGTAGTGGCTAGTGAGAACTTAAAAGATCATCAGGACTCCCTGTTATTATGTGGCTCTTGGCTATCGTATATTCTTGGCTCCTTTGTCAAAGATTAACTGACCATTGGTGTCTTGGTTGATTTCTGGGTTCTCTGTTCTGTTCCATTGATCTGTATGTCTTTTTTAGTACCAGTACCACACTGCCTTGATTAACGGTGGCTATCTAATATTGCCTGAAGTCGGAAAGTTACGCCTCTTGGTGTTTTTTTTTTTTTTCCTCAGGATTGTTTTGGCTTTTATGGTTCCATATAAATTTTTGGATTGTTTGCTGTAGTTCTTTGAAGAATGTCATGGGTAATTTGATAGGGCTTGCATTGAATCTGTAGATTGCTTTGGGTAGTATGGCCATTCTTACAATATTCACTTTTCTGGCCCATAAGCAGGGATATCTTTCCATTTCTTTGTATCTTCTTTGATTTCCTTGATTAATGCTCTCAGCATATAAGTTGTTCACCTCCTTGATCAGGTTTATTCCCAGGTATTTGATTTTTTTGGGGTGCAATTTTAAAAGGTATTGTATTTTTGTATTCCTTTTCTAATATTTCATTGTCAGTATACAGAAATGTGATTGATTTCTAAATGTTAATCTTATATCCTGATGCTTTGCTGAATTTGTTGATCAGTTCAAGTAATTTTGGGGTTGAGTCCTTGGGATTTTCTATATATAATATCATGTCATCTGCATACAGTGACAATTTTACCTCTTCTCTTCTTATTTGGATGCTTTTTATTTCTTCTGTTTGTCTGATTGCTGTAGCTAGTACTTCCAATACTATGTTGAGTAACAGTGGTAAGAGTGGGCATCCTTGTCTTGTTCCAGATTTTAGTGGGAAGGCTTTCAGCTTTTCTCCATGGAGTACTATATTTGCTGTGTGTTTGTCATAAATGGCTTTTATTATGTTAAGGAATGTTCCCTGTATCCCCACTTTGGCAAGACTTCTGATCATGAATGCACATTGGACTTTGTAAAATGCTTTTTCTGCATCTACTGGGATGATCATGTGGTTTTTGAATTTTCTTTTGTTAATGTGGTGAGTGGTGTATGACGTTGACTGATTTGCTTGCATTGAACCAACCTTGTGAACCTGGGATGAATCCCACTTGGTCATAGTATATGATCTTTTTTATATGTTGTTGGATTCTGTTGGCTAAAATTTTGTTGAGAATGTTTGCATCTATATTCATCAACGATATTGGCCTATAGTTTTCATTTTTCATGATATCTTTGCCTGGTTTTGGAATCAAGGTGATGCTGGCATCATAGAATGTCTTTGGGTGTGTTCCTTCTTCTTCAACCTTTTGGAAAAGTTTAAGTAGGATGGGTATGTGTTCCTCTTTGTATGTTTGGTAGAATTCACCTGTGAAGCCATCTGGTCCTGGACTTTTATTTGTGGGAGTGTTTTGATGACATAGTCAATTGCACTCCAAGTGATTGGTCTGTTCAGTTGACCTATTTCTTTTGATTCAGTTTTGGCTGGGTGTAAGTCTCTAGAAAGTTGACCATTCTAGGTTGTCAAATTTGTTGGCATACAATTGTTCATAATATTCTCTCATTTTTTTTTGTATTTCTGTAATACCCATTGTGACTTCTCCTTTTTCATTTCTAATTTTGTTTTTTCAGGTTTTTTTCTTCTCTTCTTAGTCTAGCCAGAGGTTTGTCAATTTTGTTTACCTTTTCAGAGAACCAGCTGTTGGTTTTATTGATTTTTTTCTATTGTTTTTTGAATCTCTATTTTGTTGATCTCCTGTCTGATCTTTACCATTTCTTTCCTTCTGCTGACCTTAGGTTTTGTTTGTTCTTCTTTTTCTAATTCATTTGGATGATGGGTTAAGTTGTTGATTTGAGATTTTTCTTCTTTTCTGAGGAAGGCCTGAATTTCTATGAATTGCCCTCTGAGCACTGCTTTTGGAGCATCCCATAGGTTTGAAGTCGTTGTGTCTTCATTATCATTTGTCTCAAGGTATTTTTTAATTTCCTTCTTGACTTCCTCATTGACCCATTCATTTTTTAGTAGCATGTTGTTTAGTCACTGTGTAGTGTGTGTGTGTGTGTGTGTGTGTGTGTGTGTGTGTGTGTGTTTCATTTCTTTTCCTGTGGTTAATTTCTAGTTTCATGCCTTTGTGGTCAGAGAAGATACTTGAAATAATTTCTATACCCTTAAATTTGTTGAGGTTAGCTTTGTGATCCAGTATGTGATCTATCATTGAGAATGTTCCATGTGTACTGAAGAAGAATGTATATTCTGATTTTTTGGATGTAATGTCATGAAAAATGTTGATTAGGTCTAACTTTTCTATTGTGTCATTTAGGATCTCTGTTGCCTTACTGATTTTCTGCCTGGAGGATCTGTCCATTGATGTGGGTGGAGTGTTAAAGTCTCCTATTATTATTGTATTCCCATCTATTTCTCCTTTTATGTTTGATAGTACTTGTTGTAGGTACTTGGGCGCTCCTATATTAGGGGCATATATATTGACAATTGTAATGTCCTTTTCTTGAATCGATCCTTTAACCATTAAGTAGTGTCCTTCTTTGTCTTTCTTTATGGCTTTCATCTTGAAGTCTATTTTGAGTATTGCAACTCCTGCTTTCCTGCATTGTCCATTGGCATGAAATGTCTTTTCAAATCCTCTCACTTTCAATCTATATGTGTCCTTTGCCCTAAGGTGAGTGTCTTGTAGTTTGCAGATTGTAGGTTTTTGCTTCCTTATCCAGTCAGCCACTCTGTGTCTTTTGATTAGAGCATTCAATCCATTGACATTTAAGGTGATTATTGATAGATATGTATTTATTGCCATTTTAGCCCTTGTTTTCCTGTAGATTTTATGTTTCCCTTTTCTTCCTTTCTTTTTTTGGTTGAATGGTTTGCATTTATTTTATGCTTCAAAGCCTTTCTTTTCAGTTTTTTGAACTTGATATTTCATTTTGATTTGTGGTCATCCTGTTTTTTACGTATGTTAACACTTTCTTATATCTGCTTCCTTTAGCCTGATATCCATATAGGCTCAAACACATCATTAAAAAAAAGTTTTTTTAAAGTTAAACAAAAGAGTCTATATTTTCCCTCCCCAAAATGTATGATTTCTTTGTTTTTTTTTTTTTAGTTTTTTTTTAAACATCTTCATGCTTAGATCTGTATGCTGGCTTAATTGAATGATTGCTTTCCATTTGTGTTTTCCTCCATTCTATTTATTATTTTTTACTTTTTTTTTAATAGGAGCCCTTTCAGTATTTCTTTCAAAAGGGTTTAGTATTGCTGTACTCTTTTAGCTTTTGTTTGTTGGAGACATTCTTTTATTTCCCCTTCTATTTTAAATGATATTCTTGCTGGGTAGAGTATTCTAGGTTGCAAATTTTTTCCTTTCAGGACTTTAAATATGTCTTGCCACTCCCTCTGGCCCATAGTGTTTCTGTAGAGAAATCAGCTGATAGCCTTATGGGGGAACCCTTAAAATCAACACTTTGCTTCTCTCTCGCTGCCTTTAGGATCTTCTCTGTATCCTTAATTTTTGCCATTTTTAATATAATACGTCTTGGTGTGGGCCTGTTTCTGTTCAACTTGTTTGGAGCCCTCTGTTCTTTCTGAATCTTGATGTCAGATTCCTTTAGGTTTGGAAAGATTTCAGACATAATTTCTTCACATATGTTTTCAATCCCCTTTTCTTTTTCTTCTCCTTCTGGAATTCTTATTATGTGTAGATTGGCCCGCTTTATATTATCCCATAGATCTCTTATATTGCTTTCATGTTTTTTTCATTTGGCTTTTTGTCTGCTGTCCTGATTGGGTGATTTCCATTATTCTATCTTCCACATCACTAATTCATTCCTCTGCATTATTCAGTCTGCTCTTCATTGCCTTTAGCTCAGTTTGCATCTCTGCAAATGAGTTTTCTAGCTTTTCGTGGCTCCTCCTTATATTTTCTAGTTCCTTTCTAATTGAATCTGCATTGCTGTCTGCATCTTCTCTTAATTCCTGGATATTCAGCCTTAATTCCTCAAGTATTTTCACTACTTCCCTTCTGAACTCCAGTTCTGTCATATTGCAGACGTCTGTTTCATTGTTGGTTGTTTTAGATGACTTGTCCTGTTCTTTTAACTGGGAATGGTTTCTGAGCTTCTTCATCTTGCTTAGCCTTTTCTTTTTCTGTGAGTTTGGAGAAGCCACACTGTAGTCTTGTAAGGCTACTTCTAGGAAAGAACACACCTTTGTATTTTTTTGGTGGGGTTACTATTTGCTTTTGGTATGGGAGTTTGAATATTTGGTGTCTCTTTCTTCACTGTGAGCAGGCTGCTCTCTCCCTGGTGCTCCATGTGCTTTCAGGGAGAAAGGAAGCAATGGGTAGGGCCAGCAGTTGGTGCCTGGTCACTGGGCTCTTAACAGCAGCAAGGACCTGCAGGAAGGTGGCACTGGTTACTCCTAATTGCAGGGCCCTAGGATGTGGTCCTGAGCTCTATGTAGATCTACCAGGTGTCCAGAGAATTTGGCAGTAGCCGCAGCAGGATGTGTGAGTTCTCAGGAGAGTGACAGCCACAGCAGCTAGTGTTTGATTGCAATGCCCTCCTCTGGGGAGATGGGAACCGCAGTTGGTACCTGTTCAGTTACTCCTTGTGGTAGTGGCCCACAATCATCTCCAGAGCTAGTGATAACTGTGGTGGTTTGCCCCCACCACCTGTAGAACATGCATGAAGCAACCCATCTCACTTAGCCCACATAGGAGGTGCTGTACAGTTTGTTCTTAGTTGCAGGGTTTTGGGAAATGATAGTGATCAGGCCTGTGGTTACTGCCCAGAGCACTCAGCAGTAGGAGCAGCAGGGCTGATGTGTTCCCAGGAGTGCAAGAGCACCCACAAGTGGTGTTCAGTCCCAATGCCCTCCTCTGTGGTGACCCTGAGGTGACTTGGGCTGCAAGTGGTGCCTAGACACGGACCCCTAGCGGTGGATTGCTATTCCCACCTCTGGAACCAGAGATAACCATGGTGGTTCGCCTCTGCCTGCTGTAGATCATGCAAGAAGCACCTAGTCCTGCTTCTCCTATACAGGATGTGCTGCACAAGGTGCTCTTAGTTATAGGTTCCTGCGAAGGAACAAGCATCTGGGCACTGCCCAGAATGTTTGGCAGTGGCAGCTGTAGGGTGGATGTGCTCCTGGGAGGGTGAGAGCAACAGCAGGTGGTTTTCCATCATAATGTCCTTCTCTGTGGTGCCCTCTGAGGTGGTTAGGGCTGCAAGTGATTTTTGTTCAGGTATCTCCTGTGGTGGTGGGCCCATGGCCACCTCTGAAGTCAAGGATAACTGTGGTGGTTTACTGCTGCCCCCTGCAGGTCACCAGGAAGCACCCTGTCCCACTTAGACCACGCAGAATGTGCTGCAACAGCTGCTCCTAGTTGTATGGACTTGGGAGGGGACAACGAACAAGTGTCTGGGTGCTGTCCTGAGCATTTGGCAGTGGCAGCTGCAGGGCGGGTGTGTTCCCAGGGGAGTGATAGCAACAGCATCTGGTGCTTGTTAGACTCTGTGTTACAGTTAGCTCCTAATGCCCTTAGCCCACACTAGAAGTGTCTTGCCACTGGTAGCCTGCAAATGAAGTGCCCAGTCTCCTCTATATGAGCAAGAGTCTTATGGATGGTTGCACCAGAGATGCCCAGAACACGGTGATCTAGCAAGAAGCCTCCAGCAGCTGATGGGTCACACTTGAGTAGCCCTGGCCTCTGCGAGCCTGCCCTCTGTGCTTGCTCTGGTGCAAGGAGTTTCCTATGGTGGTCAGCCCCTCCTGCTTTCATCCTCCCTATCAATGGAGCCTTGCCTCTCCTCAGGTCCGGACCTTCTCCCGGGTTCCCTCTGCCCTGGTGTTACACTCCCCAGTCAGTAGAGTATTGCTCCCCCACCTGTGGCACACTGCTCCTTAGCCCCTTAGGCTGTCTCCACACCACCAACTGCAGCCCTCTCCCAGGGACTGACCTCTGGAGCTTAAGTCTCATCTCCCAGCCCCAGCCCGAGTGTCTCAGGCTGTGGTGTCTGTGCTGGTATTCAGATGATCTGTGAAGTTCTTGCTCTGCTTTGCCATTCTCAGTCCAGCTGTTGTGCTTTTCTAAGCTGTGGGTTTGAGGTCCCTTTAGCAACTCTGATCTTTCTATCAGTTAGGTGGCTTCCCGGGATGTGGGTTTCTTTTCCCCTTCACAGTTCCCTCCCTGCAGTGCTAGTGTTATCCTGATTCCTTTTCTCTCTCTCTCTTTTTTCTGTTATTCTACCCAATTATGTCAATAGTTTCTTGACATTTTTTGAAGTTTAAGTTCTTCTGCCAGCATTCAGTTGATGTTCTATGCGAGTCATTTTACATGTAGATTTGTTTTCTTAACGTATTTGTGGGAGAGGGTGAGCACGACTTCCTACTCTTCTGCCATCTTGACACCTCCTTCGGTTTTATTTTATGTAGAAATAGGTTTCCATCATTGTTCTTTGATCATTTTTTTCCATTGCTTAATGCATTTTATTACAATTATAGGTGTACAAAAATCATCACAACTCAATTTGATAGCATTTCCATTCCAAACCCTCAGTGCATCCCCCAACCCCCCAAACTGTCTTATTTGGAAACCATAGCTTTGCCAAAGTCTGTGAGTCATTATCTGTTCTGCAAAGACGTTCATTGTGTCTTTTCAGTTTCCACATGTAAGCAGTAGTATTGGATGTTGCTGTCTAATTGTCTGACCAGTTTCACTCCGCATGATAATTTCTAGGTCCGTCCATTGCTATAAATTTTGTTATTTTGATCCTTTTAATGACTGAGAAATATTCCATTTTGTGTATGTACCATGTCTTCCCTATCCACTCCTCTGTCGATAGGCATTTAGGTTGTTTCTATGACCTGGCTATTGCATAGAGTGCTGCAATGAACACTGGAATACATGTGTCTTTTCGAGTCATGGTTTCCTCTGGATAGATGCCCAGGAGTGGGATTGCTGGATCAAATGGTAATTCTATTTTGAGTTTTCTGAGGAATATCCATACTGTTTTCCACAGTGGCTGCACCAATTTGCATTCCCATCAACAGTGTAATAGGGACCCTTTTTCTCCACACACTCTTCAGAACTTATTGTTTGTAGACTTTTTGATGATGGCCATTTTGGCTTGTGTAAGGAGGTACCTCATAGTGGTTTTGATTTGCATTTCTCTAATGAGTGATATTGAACATTTTTTCATGTGATTTTTGGCCATCTGTATGTCTTCTTTGGAGAATTGTCTGCCTAGATCCTCTGCCCATTTTTTTATGGGGTTGTCTCTTTTTTTTGGTATTGAGCTGTAGGAGGTGTTTGTAAACTTTGGAGCTTAATCCCTTGTCAGTCGATTCATTTGCAAATATTTTCTCCCATTCTTTGGGTTGTCTTTTCATTTGGTTGAGGGTTTCATTTGCTGTGCAGAAACTTTGAAGTTTAATTAAGTCCCATTTGTTTATTTTTCTTTTTATTGTCACTACTCTGACAGATGGATCTGAGAAGATGTTGCTATCATTTATGTCA
>PVHT020000015.1:1973161-1993879 GCA_004024745.2 Catagonus wagneri
TTTTTTTTTTTCTGCCTAGAGAAGTTCCTTCAGTATTTGTTGTAAAGCTGGTTTAGTGTTGCAAAAATCTCTTAGCTTTTGCTTATCTGTAAAGGTTTTGATCTCTCCTTCAAATCTGAATGAGAACCTTGTAAAAGTAATCTTGGTTGGAAGTTTTTTCCTTTCATCACATTAAGTATATCATGCCACTGCCTTCTGGCCTGCAGAGTTTCAGCTGAAAAATCTGCTGATAACCTTATTGGGGTTCCCTTGTATGTCATTTCTTTTCCTAGTTTCTTTCAATATTTTTTATTTGTCTTTAATTTTGGTCATTTTGATTAATATGCATCTCAGGGTGTTCCTCCTTGGTTTTATTTTATGTGGTACTCATTGACCTTCCTGGATTTGAGTGAGTGGTTCCTTTGCCATATTAGGGGAGTTTTCAGCTATTTTCTCTTCAAATATTTTTTTCTGTCCCCAACTCTCTCTCTTCTCCCTCTGGCACCACTGTAATACAGATGTTGGTGCATTTGATATCATCCCAGTGTTCTCTAAGACTCTCCTCACTTCGTTTCAATCTTTTATCTCTTTTCTCTTCTTCATTAGTGATTTCCACTAATCTGTCCTCCACCTTGCTTATTTGTTCTTCTGCCTCCTATATTCTACTGTTGGCTGCTTCTAATGAATTTTTTATTTCAGTTATTGTATTTTGCATCTCTTGCTTAATTTTTACACCTTGTAATTCTTTGCTCAGTGTCTCCTGTAAATTATCAATCTTTGCCTGCAGTTTATTTCCAATGCCTTGCATCATCTTCAGCATCAACAGTCTAAAGTCTCATTCTGGGTGACTGATAATCTCCTCATCACTGAGCTGTTTTTCTGGGCTTTTTTCTTTCTCCCTTATCTGAGTTACAGTTTTCTGTCTTTTCATTTGTATAGGTTTTTGGTGTGGAGACCTTTTTGCAGACAATAGAGTTGTAGCTTCACTTAGTTCTAGTGTTTGCCTCCCCTGTGGATAAAGTTGGCATGGGGGGGAGGGTGCTTGCTGTAGGCTTCCTGATGGGAGGGACTGATGCCTGCCCACTGGTAGGTGAGGTGGATTCCTAGCCCGCTGATGGGTGGGGCTCTGTCTCTGGATGAGATTAGAGGCTGACTGTGCCTAAGGGGTCTTTAGGCAGCCTGTTTACTGTTAGGTGGGGCTGTGGTCCCAGCTGGATTATTGTTTGGCCTGGGGCTTCTCAGCACTGTTGGGAGGGACCAGATTTTTCCAGAAATGGCCACTTCCAGAGAAATGCAGGCTGATGAATTGTCCCAAGAGCTTTACCTACAGTGCCCTTCCCCTACCTCTTGATGTGGTCTCCTCTTTGCCTTCTGGAGTAGAATATCTGTTTTGAAAGTTTCTGGTCCATTTGGTTGAAGGTTGCTCGGCTTTTGTTGTATGTTTTTGCTTTTTGGGAGAGAAGTTGAGCTCCAGTCCTTCTATTCTGCCATCTTAATCCAATCTCCTTTGATCATTTGGAAAACACACATTTATATTATTTTACAAATCAAAGTGTTGATTTTAAATGATAGTTTATGATTTGTTTCCTTATGCAATTCTTTAGGCCCTATGGTTGTGTGAAAAAAAAGTGCAAATTAAAATTTTTACTTTTTAAAAGTTAGAATTGTCCATAAAGTTGCAGAACTATTACCAGGAAGTCTCTTTTTCATTCAAAAATGATTTTTTTTGGCCCAATAGGATAATACAGTGTGGGAAATAAGTACACCAAAACCTTGTTGTTTATACATTTGTAAATTCTTTGATTGGGTGTCAGATATTCTACTCATGAGAACTTGAGATTTTAGAAAGACACAGGACCCTATCACTTGAAAAACTGTATTAACAGTCATTTCACTTTGACACAGCAGGTTAATGATCAGGTTTGTCTCTGTGGCAGCACAGGTTGGATCCCAGACCCCATGTAGTGAGTTAAAAGATCCAGGATTGCTGCAGCTGTGGCATAATCTCAATTATGTTCTGCTTCAGTGTCTGAATATTTGCCTTTTATAGAAACTTCATGTAAATAAGGTCATGCAAGATGCGCGTTTTTGTATCTACCTTCTTTTGCTTGGCATAATTTGAGCCTTACCTCAAATATATTATACATATGCCAACAGTTTGTTTCACTTTCTTTGCTAGGTAGTACTCCACTGTATAAAACCACATTTTGTTTAATGAGTCAATGGCCTGTTTGAATTATTTTATAGCATTATGACTAATGCTTCTATGAACATTTTATACAAGTATTTGTGTGAAAATATGTTATTTTATTAGTATATAGTTGAGTTACAAAATTATATTAGTTTGAGGTGTACAACATAGTGATTCAATATTTTTATAGATTATACTTCATTTAAAGTTATTACAAAATAATGGCTATATTCTATTTGCTGTAAAATATATCCTTTTATCTTATTTATTTTACACATAGTAGTTTTTTCCTCTTAATCCCATACTCCTATGTTGCCCCTTCCTTACTGGCAAACATAATTTGTTCTCTATATTTGTGAGTCTGTTTCTGTTTTGTAATATTTATTAATTTACTTTTTAAATTCCACATATAATCGAAAACATACAGTATTTATCTTATCTGACATATTTCACTAAGTATGATGATTGTATTCCCTATCCAATCATCTGTTGATGGGTACTTAGGTTACTTCCAAATTTTGGTTACTGTAAATATTGCTTCTGTGAACATTGGGGGCATATAAATTCTCAAATTACTGTTTCTGTTTTCTCTGGATATATACCCAGAAGTGAAATTGCTGGATCATATGGTACTTCCATTTATAGTGTTGTTTTTTTTTGAGGGAACTCCATGTTGTTTCTCATAATGGATGTACCAGTTTACATTCCCACCAAGAGTGTACTGGATTTCCCTTTTCTCCACATCCTCACCAACATTTGCATTTTGTGGTCATTTCGATGATCACTATTCATATAGGTGTGAAGTGATACATCGTGATTTTAATTGCATTTCCCAATGGTTAGCAATTTTGAGCATATTTTCTTGTGCCTTTTGTCCATCTGTATGTATTCCTCAGAAAACTATGTATTCAGGTCTTCTGCTCAGCTTTAATCATTTTAAAATATTTTTTATATGAGATATTTATATATTTAAGATATAAACCCATTATTGGACATATCATTTACGCATATTTACTCCGATTCAGTAGGTTGTCTTTTCATTTTGTCCATGGTTTTGTTTGCTGTGAAAAGCTTTTAAGTTTCATTAGATCCTTTTTTGTTTATTAGGCTTTTGTTTCTTTTGCCTGAGGGGGAAGATCCAAAAAAAAAAAAAAAGGAAACTATTGCTATAACTTATGTCAAAGAGAGTTCTGTTTTCTCCTAGGATTTTTTGGTTTCCCATCTGACATTTAGGTCTTTAATCCATTTTGAGTTTATTTTTGTATATGGTGTGAGAAAATATTCCAATTTCATTCTTTTACATGTACCTGTCCAGTTTTCTCAGCACCACTTATTGAAGAGACTTCCTTTTCTCCATTGTTCATTTTTTCCTCCTTTGTCATAGTTTTATTGACCATAAGTACATGGATTTATTTCTGGACTCATTATTATGCTCTATTGATTTTTGGGTCCTTTTTGTGCCAGTCCCATAGTTTTTTGATTACTATAACTTTTTAATACAGTCTGAAGTAAGGGAACATGATAAGGAACAAGTAAGGGAACAAGATCTTTGTTCTTTGTTTCTCCTCAAGGTTCTTGGGCTCTTCAATGTCTTTGGTGGTTCCATATAAAATTTAGGATTATTTGTTCTAGTTCACTGAAAAATATCATGAGTGTTTTGATAGGGATTGCATTAAATCAGTAGATTGCTTTGTGTAGTATGGACATTTTAATAATATTAATTCTTCCAATCCATGTACATGGGATATTTTTCCATATCTTTGTACTGTCTTCAATTTACCTCATTAATATTTTGTAGTTTTCAGAGTATAGGTCTTTTACCTCCTTTGTTAAGTTTATTCCTAGGTGGTCTATTCTTTTTGATGAGATTTTAATCAAGGTTGTTTTCTTGCTTTCTATTTCTGATAGTTCATTATTACTGTACAAAAAAGCAACATATTTCTGCATATTAATCTTGTATCCTGCAACTTTACTCAACTGATGAATTAGTTCTAGTAGTTTTTTGGTGGAGATGTTAAGATTTTCTATAGGTAACATAATTTCATCTACAAATAGTTCCAATTTGACTTCTTCCCTTGAATTTATAGTATTGTTTCTTTTGGGCATGTACCTTGGAATGTGATTGCTGGGTTATATGCTAAATTTATGATTAATTTTTAAAGGTGTTGCCAAATTATCTGCCAAAGGGACTGCTCAGCTTCTAAATTTTCACCAATATGTGTTCATTCTAATTTCTCAATATATCCTATAGTTAGTAACCAGTCTATTGGATCACAGCCATTCTAATGAGTTCATAGTGCTATATCTTTGTGACTTTTAACTCGTATTTCTTAAGCCAAGTATATTAAGCATCTTTTCATGCATTTATTAGCCATTTATATGTATAGCTTCTTTAGTGAAATGTATTTCAAATGTTTTGACCATAATTTTAAAGATTTTTAGCATATTTTTAGTTATACAATAAAATTGAGGGAGTTCCTGTTGGCTCAGTGGTTAATGAATCTGACCAGGAGCCATGAGGTTGCAGGTTTGATCCCTAGCCTTGCTCAATGGGTTAAGCATCTGGCGTTGCCATGAGCTGTGGTGTAGGTTGCAGATGTGGCTTGGATCCTGCATTGCTATGGCTGTGGCATCAGCTGGCAGCTACATCTCCGATTAGACTCCTAGACTGGGAACCTCCACATGCTGCGGTTGCGACCCTAGAAAAGGCAAAAATAAATAAATAAATAAATAAATAAATAAAATTAAGGGGAAAGTATAAAAATTTCCCATAACCCCTCTTCTCTCACATATGCTTACCTCCCCCACCTGAATTGTACATCTTTTTTACAGTTGATAAACCTGCACTGATACATCATTTTCATCCCAAATCCATAGTTTGTTAGGTTTCACTCTTGGAGTTGTACATTCTAAAGCTTTGGACAAATATTTAATGACATATATTGATCATAAGAATATCATACAGAGAATTGCTATAGCTCTAAATTTTTTCTGTTTCATCTGTTAATTGCTCTTACCCCATTCCTATTTCCTAGAAAGCACCTAATTTTAATTGCCTCCACAGTGTTAAGGTCATACAGTGTGAAGTGTGTTTTGATTAGATTTGTTCACTTAATAATACACATTTATATTTCTTCCATATCTTTTCATGACTTGATAGCTCAATTCTTTTTAGTACTGAATAATATTCCATTTTCTGGATGTTCCGCAGTTTATTTATCCATTCACCTTCTGAAGGACATGTTGGTTGCTTCCAGGTTTGAGCAATTATAAATGAAGCTGCTATAAACATCTTGAATAGATTATTGTGTGAACGTAAGTTTTCAGGTTCTTTGAGTAAATACCAAGGAGAGTGATTTCTGGATCATATGTCAAGAGCATATTTTGTTTTGTAAGAAATGATCAAAATGTCTTCTAAAGTAGCTGTGCCACTTTGCATTCCCACAGACAGTGGATAAGTATTCCTGTTACTCCATCCTAGCCAGCATTTGTTGTTATCAGTGTTCCTCATTTTGACCATTCTAATAGATGTTAAATGGTATTTCATTATATTTTAATTTACATTTCATTGATGACATATGATATAGATCATCTTTTCATATACTTATGTGCCATCTTTATATTTTCTTTGGTGAGATGCCTGTTAAGGTCCTTGGCCTATTTCTTAATTGTGCTGTTTGTTTTCTTACTGCTTTTAAGAGTTATTTGTAAATTTAGGGTTTTAAATTTTTCAATCATTTCATTTGGTTTTATAAAATTATATGTTTAATGTTTACAACATGATATTTTGATATACGTATACATAGTTAAATATTTACTATAGCAAAGTTAATTAACATATTCATATCCTCACATAGTTGCTCTTTTGTTACTCTTTTGTGTGTGTGTGTTTGCTGAATTCATCTGAAATATACCCTCTTAGCAAATTTCAAGTATACAACACAGGATTTTTACCTCTAGTCTGCATGATGGATGTTGGCTTTCTAGAACTTATTCATGCTCCACAAGTGGAAGTTTATGTACTCTAATCAACATCTGCCCATTTCCTCCACCTCCCCTGGTAGCCACCATTATACTCTTTGTTTCTATGAATTTAATTTTTAGATTCCACACATAAGATCATGCACTAGTTTTTCTGTGTCTTGCTTATTTTGCTTGGCACACTGTCCTCCATGGTATTTCTTTCTATATTTTAGATAACAGTCCTTTATCAGATGTGTATTTACATGTATTTCTGCCAGTCTCTTGCTTGTATTTTCATTCTTTTGATGCTGTCTTTGACAGACAATGCTTCATTTTAATGAAGTCCAATTTATCAACTATTTTTTCAAAGATCATGACTGTTAATAATGTTTTAAAAAACAGAGCTCCCTGGTGGGATAGCAGTTAAGAATCTGGTATTGTCATTGCTGCAGCTTGGTCACTGCTGTGGCATGGGTTCAGTCCCTGGCCTGAGAACTTCCACATGCTGCAGATGTAGCAAAAAAAAAAAAAAAGACATAACCATACACAGAATTATCTAGGTTTATCCCTTTTTTTAAATCAAAATATAGTTGTCGTTAACACTGTCATATACCTACTCAGACTTTAATCATCTGTCAACTGAGTTTTAAAAATAACTTCCCTCTAATATTTTTGTTTGACATATTATTTTTTGTACTCAATGACATTTGCAAATACTCTATTTCCCAAAGTAATGTGTTTTAATATTAATTTTGTCAATTAATTTTATTGTTAAAGTACACAAAGTCATCAAATACAATTTTACTATTATTATTCTGGACAAACTGTTATAATTAGATCAGTAAAAATAGAAAAATAAGTTTGTTTTGCCTTTAATTATTCTTTCTCTAATGTTTCTTTATTTACGTGGAACAAAGTTTATGACTGTATCATTATCTTCCTCTCTGAAGAACTTCTTTTAATATTTCTTGCAAGCTGTGTCTGCTAGCAACAAGTTCTCTTAAATTTCTTCTGCCTGAAAAAAGAAATTTGCTTCTTCATTTTTTGTTTTTGGTTTTTACTTTTATTGGGATATAGTTGATTTAAAATATTGTTTTAGCTTCAGGTTAATAGCAAAGTAAATCAATTATACATACACATTTATCCATTTTTCCCCTATAAATTATTATAGAACATTGAGTAGACCTCCTTGTTTGTTATCTATTTTGTATATAGTAGTGTGTATATGTTAATCCAATTCTCCCAGTTTAATTCCCTCACCATGGTTTTCCCTTCCCATTTTTTTGGAGAAATATCTATTTAGATCTTCTGATCATATCTTGATTGGGTTGTTTTGTTTTCTTTAAATAAAGCTGTGTGAGAGATTAGTGTATTTTGAAGATTAATCGCTTGTTGGTTGCTTCATTTGCAAAGATTTTTTAGGAAGTAGATCTAAAAAAGATATTGCTGTGATTTATGTCAGATTGTGTTCTGCCTATGTTTTCCTCCAGCAGTTTTGTAGGATTTTGGCCTTGTATTTAGGTCCTTAATCTATTTTTAGTTTAGTTTTCTGCATGGCAGAATGTTGTAATTTCATTTTTGTACAAGTAGCTATTCAGGTTTCCCAGCACCACTTATAGAAGAGGCTGTCTTTTTTTTTTTTCCCATTGTATATTTTTGCCTCTTTTGTAATAGATTATTTGACCGTAGCTGCATGTCTTTATATCTGGAGTTTCTATCCTCTTCTACTCATCTATATTTCTGTTTTTGTGACAGTACCATACTGTTTTGACTACTATCGCATAGTATAGTCTGAAATCTGGTAGCCTGATTATCCCAGTTTTGTTTTTACTTTTCAAGATTGCTTTGGTTATTTGGTGTCTTTTGTGTTTCCATAAACGTTTTAAAATATTTTCTTCTAGTTCTGTAAAAATGTCACTGTTAACTTGAAAGGGATTGCACTGTATCTGTAAATTGCCTTAGGTAATATAGTCATTTTGACAATACTGATTTTTCTAATCCAAGAACATGGTATAACTTTCCATCTGTTTCTGTCATCTTTGATTTTTGTTTTGATTAACTACTTTAGTATATGTCCCTAAGTTATTTTTTGTTTTTTAATATAATGATTTTTATTCATTTTTGATTTTTTTAATCAGAATTTTGTAGCTTTTATAGTACAAGTCTTTTACTTTTTGGGTAGGTTTATTCCTAGGCATTATATTAATTTTGGTGTAATGGTAAATGGCATTGTTTCCTGTATTTTTCTCTCTGATATTTCATTGATAGTGCGTAGGAATGCAAGAGATTTCTGTGTATTAATTTTATATCCTGAAACTTGACCAAATTCATTGATGAGCTCTAATAATTTTCTGGTGCCATCCTTAGGATTTTCTGTGTATAGTATCACATTATTTGCAAAGAGCAACAGTTTTACTTCTCCTTCTCCAACTTGGATTCCTTTTAATTCTTCTTATTCTTTTATTGTGTGGCTAGGTCTTCCAAAACCTATAGAATAAAAGTGACAAATGTGGACAGCCTTATCTTGTTACCTGATCTTAGAGGAAAGGCTTTCAGCTTTTCATCATTGAGAATGATGTTAGCTGTGGGTTGGTCATATACAGTCGTTATGGTATTGGGGTAGGTTCTCTCTATACCTTCTTCCTGGAGAGTTTTTATCAAAAATGCGTATTAAATTTTTTCAAAAGCTTTTTCTCCATCTATTGAGATTATCATATATTTTATATTGTTCAGTTTGTTAATGTGGTGTATCACACTGATTTATTTGTGGATATTTGAAGAATTCTTGCATTCTTGGAATAAATCAATTACCTGCTAGTTAAGGACATCTTTGTCTGAATTGCTGCTTGACCTTTATTTTTCTAAATGAGATCTTCCTTACCTAATGAATAAAATTATTTTTGCAAGTTGCTTAATCATTTGCTTTTATCTACTAGTCTAGCTGGTTCATAATTATTGGAAAAAATACTCTGATGTCTTTTATTAAAAAAATAGTTTAAAAATACAATGGCTGTGTCATGCATACTGTTTTTTAAAACTTCCCCAATTAAATATATTGTTTTCAGAAAACCTCTTGCAAAAATGTATTTCTGTGTGCTTTCTTTTTTCTTTTATGTTTATCTTTTTCTTTTCTTTTTCAGTATTTGAGAAACCTTCCTGAATCTGATGCACTGTCTTTGGCAGTCTTGGAGTGACTGCATGTTATTGGTGTCTCCATTCATTGCCTAGGTTGATTTAGGAAACAAAAAACTTGCCTAAGGGAACTATCTAAGAAGGTATTGGGAGCCCCAGGATCCCCCCAAACCCTTTTTTGGTATGGATGCATAAATTTAGTTATTCCTGAGAAACCACTATAATTATTTTGCTGCCAAATACCCTACAGTTTAACTTGCACATGTGAAGTATGTATGTATATAATTATTTGAAAACACTATACTAGACACTCTGTTTGCAAAGGTGACAGAATCATCCTCTATAGGAAAGAATGCCCAAGCAACTGATGTTTTAACCATGATTTTCCATGCCTCCATTCAAATAAGTTTTTTTTTCTTTGTACAAAAGTTGAAACAAGTATCTTGTATCTAACAATTTTTAAAAGGGAACTTTTTGTGTTTTTTGGAGAATACATTAACCATCTGTCAAATAAAAAATCATATGGGCATTAGTAAATATATTTCCTTAGCAAGTGAAAAAATGACAAACTATATTTTAAATTTTAGAGTAATAAAAATTGAATGGGCAAGTTGATAATTTTAATGAAGTTTATGTTAAAATTAGTTATTTTGGGTAAGTTGTCCAATTATCAAACCTTATTTATTTTATCTTTGGAGCAAGAATGTTAGTGAAAAGGTTGAAAATATTTTATGGAATTGGCCATATAGATAGCAAATATCCTTGGCTTTGTGGGCCATGCAGTCTCTGTCGTAACAACACCTCTCTGCCAACACAGTTCTGTCAAGTACCATAAGCAATGTGTAAATACATAAATGTGTTTCAATAAAACTTTGTTTACAAGTATGGGCAACAGGTTGGATTTGGTCCAAAGGCAAAAAAAATGGGTAGTTTAATAAGTTGTAAGTATACTAATAACTTCAGAAGATATCGCCATAGTTTAAAATGAGCAAAATAAGTGCAGTATTGGTTTTTAAAATTGTCTCTGAAATGTTATCTTAAGAAATTTCAGAATAGATATATCATTACTTCTAACAGTTTTACATATCCTTTTCAGTGTTGATTAAAACCAATCCTATGTGTTAAAACATACAGCTTAATTTTATGGAAGAGAAATTATATGTATAAAAAATTCAAGTAGATTGCATCAGTTAAGTCCAAAGAGGTAGATTATACTACAAACTTTAATGTTGTAATGAAACACTGATTTACCTATGGGATGTCTCACTTGAAGATAAATTATCAACCAAAAATACAGATATCCTTTTAAAAATCTTAGTAAAAGTTCAAAATTACATGATAATTGCATTTCTCCTCTTTCTAGTTCCATGAGGAGGTGATGGCTATAGGAGCAAGGAAAGTAAAATAAAATTTGTCTTGTTATTGAAAATAATTTGTAAATAATAATGCATATATGTGTGTGGAATGGACCATAAGTGAAAGGTAGAAGGTAGCTATCAGGGACAGACAGCTTTGCCACACAAACTGTTGTGTTGTTGAAGGACTGACTATTGAGTAGCACTGTGATAGAGGAGCATTCTCTAGGCACATTGCAGATAAACCTAAAAAAGAAACAGAAAATACATAGCAGTGATCAATAATACAAAAGCAGGAGAATGAAGCAGATAATACGATGGATGTTTTCATCCTTTAATGCATTTATTATTTCTGTATTTTTATTTAAGGACATTATAGAGCCAATTCATTTCTATTTAATTATAAAATTAGATGTGGGTACAAGTATATAAAGGGAAAAATAATAATTTGCCCATTCCTGACTAATGATAATATATATAAAATCAATGACAGTCTCTACACGATATAGAGCAAATATTTCTTGGATTTCTTTATATTGAAAGTAGAATGGTCCTTTTATAGGGCACATGGGAAGTATTAATGACAGACAAGAACAAAGACAATGATTAGATTTTAAATCTCTTTCTCAAATGAACCCTGTGGCTTTCCCCACCTGCCAGTCTTCTTTTAAAGTAATTATAGTTATATCTTAGTCCTGAGCAGAAACTGTATGTAAATTATAACCTTTTTTAGAAATTTTCATGGCATAAATTTCATCCACTCACCTTTATTTCTTATCTTTGAAACACTGGAATTCATTAAATTTAAAATTTTGAGAGATTTCATAATGTACATGGATAATCTTTAAAATGAAAGTGTGTAATAAAATTTTCTACTCTCTCTAGGACTATTGTAAAGACATTTTGGAATCATCTACAATTCGTCCAAGCCCTAAGATCATATTTCATGCCTTTACTACAGGTGATTTTTTACTTGCAGAATTCAGAGAATAGTCCTGTTTCCTTTCTTTTTATGTGTCATGATTAAATAATGTTGAGAAGGAAAGAGATTGTGAGGTACACTGCCTCAGGAGTAAAATAAAAAAAAGGATAAAGGGCTTTGCAAATAAGTCTGCATTCTGCAAGATGTGCACAATATGCAATAATTTAACACCAAAGAACTTGAAAAACTTTGGATTTGTTTTCGTGCTTTTCTAAAGAATGAAAAGGATGAATATCTAACATACATTCAAGCGAGTCACAATCTATATGTCAAATTGTTTGGCTAATATGTAAGCATATTTTAGATGTAAGATTGACTGCTACAGCCTAAAAAATATTCATTTTGATATGTAAGAATGTAATAAGGAATTGTACATATTGTGTTATTCACCCACATATTAACATCTATAAGATCTTTAGCAAAAGAATGAAACATTAGATATTCCCTTATTTTCCCTTTTAGTGTTTTTATCAACTGTGAATGTACTAAATGTACTAAAATCTTCACTTGGAATAAGAATATACTTGAGACACAAAGCATTCAACAAGAGGAAAAATAGAAGGAAGGTATGGAAAATGCTGACTGTCGCTTTAAGTAACATTTCTCTAAATATGTTTTTCATTATGAAAGTAACAAGAGCTTAAGCATCTCCTGCTGTCTTGTTGCTAGACATCCACTATTGCCCATCTGCTTATTGATTGGTAGGAAACTCCAAATGGGAATTTTATCTCATTAATCATGTCATATCACAGGGATTAGGACAAAAAAAAAAAAAAAAAAAAACCTCTTTATGCTTCACAGCAGACATCAACTGCCCAGTAAGACAAGTGAACAAATATAATATAGATAGAATATCTTCACACTAATTAAAGGTCATCTGCTATAAAATTGTGAGCAACTGCTTAGAGTATGCTCTAACTGGTTTCCACTCTCTGCATAATGAACACTATAAGAATGCTCTAGCCTTTCAATCTCTTGTTGTTTTGTCATAGCCCACAAATCTAATTAAAAAATTCATGCAAAAAACAAGATGTAACATATATGTTTTAAATAGCACATCATCACATTAAATTGTACATACAATATAGAATATGAAGATAAACTATAAAATTGCATTATTTTCTTTTGGTATTTAGCTTTGGATGTATTTTCATGGAAGAAGACAGTTACTCATAAACTCGAGATGAAAGCCAATTCAAGAGTAACAAAACTAAATTTTTGATAACACATTTATATGTTGACAAGTGGCACATAACATCTTTTTCATATGAAGTTCACAATCTGTAGACTTCAGTCCAAATTCAAACCATAAGAACACCTATCAACTGGAGGTTATTAAGCTTGGCTATTGGAGGCCACTAGACATGAGGACCGAGATCCTGTTTGGTTCTTCAGAGACATTGCATCTATGATATATATTTAGTGATTTCAAAATGGCTTCATAGCTGCCTCACAGCTGCCTTCATTTCTTTTTATACCCTAAATGTCCTATTAAACTAGACTGTGGCCAGGATTAATTGAATGTTTTCCCTTAAACAACTGTTAATGTTATCAACCAAGTACAGAGATGAAAAATGTAAATATAAAAACTTATTTACAAAAACTCCTAAGTAAATTTAGGTCCTCTTAATTAACGCTGCTGGCCACTAGAGTAATTCGAGGAGGGTATAACAATTCTAGGCAGGGTATAATAGTTTTTCTATGTGACACATTAAGTTGTACATATGCTGACTCAAAAGTAGTATTCCATGAGGAAAAATGACAAGTGGAATGAGAACTACATTGGTCTTAACAATGCTAAGTTGTATGAATTGTTGGTATATTTTGGAGATTAAGCCCTTGTCAGTTGCATTATTTGCTACTATTTTCTCCCATTCTGTTAGTTGTGTTATCTTTTTTAATGGTTTCCTTTGCTGTAGAAAATCTTGTAAGCTTGATTAGGTCCTGTTTGTTTATTATTGTTTTTATTTTTATTGCTTTGGGAGACTGGCCTGAGAAAACATTTGTACGGTTGATCTCAGAGAATATTTTGCCTATAGTCTCTTCTTGGAGTTTGATGGTGTCATGTTTTACGTTTGTCTTTAAGCCATTCTGAGTTTATTTTTGTGTGTGGTGTGAGGGTGTGTTCTAGTTTCATTGACTTACATGCAGCTCTCCAGTTTTGCCAGCATCACTTTCTGAAGAGACTCTTTTTCCCATTTTCTATTCTTGCCTCCTTTTTTAAAATTAATTGATATTAGGTTTCTGGGCATATTTCTGGGCTCTCTATTCTATTCTGTTGATCCATATGACTTTTTTTGTACCAGTATCACACTGTCTTGATTACTGTAGCTTTGTAATATTGTCTGAAATCTGGAAGAAATATGCATCCTGCTTATTTTTTTCTTCAAGATTGTTTTGCACTTCTGGGACTTTAATGGTTCCAAGCAAATTTTTGGATGATTTGTTCTAGTTCTGTGAAAAATGTCATGGGTAATTTGATAGGGATTGCATTGAGTCTGTAGATTGCTTTGGGTAGTATGGCAATAAGCTAACATTTTTGTTTTGTTTTAGTTTTGTTTTTGTGAGGGGGATACCTCATTTAGAGATATCACTAATGTACCCTATTTTTCTTCAACACTGTTTTGAATTTGACCTAGGATCTTCAAACTATCTTGACAATCACAAATAAGAGAAACTGCAGATTTCCCTTGAGACAACCCTTGATTTTTTAGTAAAGTTTCATGAGAATCATTAAAATTTAAATCCTCTCAAATGACTGCATCTACTACTCTTACTCAGGCAACACTGACAAAGATAATAAGCAAGGGTTATTTCGTGCTTTCTTCTTTTATATTCTTTTCCCTCCCTTAAATTAAGATCTCCAGACATGTTACTTGTAAATGTGCTCTGGGCATTTCTATGTGCACATAAGCCTGGATAACTCAAATCAACATACCCCCCAAAAAACTCAGCTTTTCTGCATATATCCAAATTTTGCTGTACATTTTAATTTTTTCTCTTGGTAAACACCCTTCTAGCCACAAAAGTTCAAAATCTTTTTTAATTTTTTTGCTTTTTTCTTAGGGCCACACCCATGGCATATGGATGTTCCCAGGCTAGGGGTCGAATTGGAGCTATAGCTGCCAGCCTGTGCCACAGCCACAGCAATGCCAGACCCAAGCTGCATCTGCAACCTACACCACAGCTCAAGGAAATGCCAGATCCTTAACCCAGTGAGCGAGGCCAGGCATCAAATCCGCAACCTCATGGTTCCTAGTCGGATTCATTTCCACTAAGCCACAACAGGAACTCCAGAAGTTCAAAATCTTATTGCCATGGCTCAGTGGTTAATGAATCTGACTAGGAACCATGAGGTTGTGGGTTTACTTCCTGGCCTTCCTCAGTGGGTTAAGGATCCGGCGTTGCCATGAGCTGTGGTGTAGGTTGCAGACGTGGCTCAGATCCCGCATTGCCGTGGCTGTGGCTAGGCCAGCGGCTACAGCTCCGATTAGACCCCTAGCCTGGGAACCCCCATATGCTGCGAGTCTGGCCCTGGAAAAGACAAAAAACAAATCTTATTGCCATAAATACATGGAGTATTTATCCAAAGTTTTATTCTGTTGAAAAGTTTGAGCAGCTAATAATTATACTTCATTCAAATAAAGTCTCCCTACCAACTCTGTTTCACATCTTCCCATTTCTTCCCTACCCCAAATCTTACATAAGTAATCATTTTTATTACTTCATTTTGTATCCTTCAAGAATTTCTTTTGCACACAGGCAAAGATGAAAAGATATTCTCATTTTCCTCACTCTACAAAAAATGTGGCATACCCAAATATTGATATGTACCTTTTTTCTCAAGTCTTGATTTGATTGTCTAGGCAGTACACTTATAGCATCTTCACTCTTTTATAACAAGTGAATAATATTCCATTGTATGCATGTAAGGTAATTTTAAAAGTATTCCTTTGTTGTAAATTTGGATTGTTTCCAATATTTTCCTATCAAAAACAAGGCTTCAATGAAAAATTGTGTATGAATGCCATTTTACATGTATGTGAGTAAAATGTGCCATAAATTCCCTTAGGTATAAAAGCTCTATCAAATTAAATGAATGTGTAACTTAATAGTTACTACTAAATTGTCTTCCATAGATACTGTACTAACTTACATTCCTACTAGCAATTTATGAATATCAGTTTCCCCATAATCTAGAAAACAGATGTGTTATCAAACCTTCAGAACTTCTAGTGTCTTATAATGAATACATTCTAGCTCAATGTAGTCTTATTTTCTTTTGTTTAATATAAGTTTGACTGAGCAACTATTATTTTTTGAAATACTGTTAACAGTGATATTGAGATATAATTCATGTCACACAATTTATATTCACAACAAAGTGTATTTTTAATGATTTCTGATACATTGCTATTAGTTTTTAGAAACTGTAGTAAATATATTTAATATAAAATTTGTCATTTTAATTATTAAGCATACAATTAATGGGATTTATCATAATCACAATGCTCTAAACTATCACCAAAAGTGTAATTCTTTTTTGATAAGATATAAGGATGTCTTTTAATAGTCCCTTTAATTATCATTTTGAAACCACATTAATGAGGTATTATTGAAATATAAAAAGCTGTAGGTGTTTAATGTGTACTGTCAATGTCTCTCAGGATAGGTATACATGTGTGAAAACATTACCACCATCAAGGATATAAACATGCACTATGCCTCCGAAATTTTCTCCAAAATTTGTTTATGATTATTTTTTTAGTTTTTTTATTTTATTTTTGTCAAGAATATATAACTTAAGATATATCCTCTTATGAAATTTTAGGTATACAGTATAGTACTGTTAACAATAGGCACTATGTTGTATAATAATTGTCTGGAATGTATTTATCTTATATATGATATCTTACATAAAACTCTGTACCCTTTAAAAATCTACCTGCCCCTTTCACCTCCCCTTAGACCGTGGAAACTACCATTGTATTCCCTGCTTCTATGAGGTTGAATTATTTTATTTTTTTCCATTATAGCTAGTTTTCAGTGTTCTGCCAATTTTCTACCACACAGCAAGTTGACCCAGTCACAAATACATATATACATTCTTTTTCTCACAATATTATGATCCATCATAAGTGACTAGATAAAGTTCCCAGTGCAACAGAGCAGGATCTCATTGCTTATCCATTCCAAAGGCAAGAGTTTGCATCTACTGACCTCAAATTTCCAGTCCATCACACTGTCTCCTCCTCCCTTTGGCCACAAGAAGTCTGTTCTCCTAGTCCATGATTTTCTTTTCTGCATAAAGGTTCATTTGTGCCATATATTAGATTCCATATATAAGTGATATCATATGGTATTTGTCGTTCTCTTTCTGACTTACTTCACTTAGTATGAGAGTCTCTACTTCCATCTATGTTGCTGCAAATGACATTATTTTGGTCTTTTTTATGGCTGATTAGTATTCTATTGTATATATATACCATATCTTCTTAATAAAATCATCTGTCAATGAACATTTAAGTTGTTTCCATGTCTTGGCTATTGTAAATAGTGCTGCAATGAATATGCATGTGCAAGCGTCTTTTTCAAGGAGAGTTTTGTCCAGATATATGCCCAAGAGTGGGATTGCTGGGTAATATGGTAGTTCTATACTGTTTTCTGAGGTACCTCCATACGGATTACCATAGTGGTTGTACCAATTAACATTACTACCAACAAGGTAGGAGGATTCCCTTTTCTCCACACCCTCTCCAGTGTTTGTGAGTAGTTGAATTGTTAATGATGGCCATTCTGACTGGTGTGAGGTGGTCCCTCAATGCAGTTTTGATTTGCATTTCTCTGATAATCAGTGAGGTTGAGCATCTTTTCATGTGCTTGTTGGCCATCTGTATATCATCTTTGGAGAAATGTCTATTCAGGTCTTTTGCCCATTTTTCAATGGGATTATTGTTTTGCTTTGTTTTGTTTTTTTGCTGTTGAGTTGTATAACTTGTTTGCATATTTTAGAGATTAAGCCCCTGTCAGTTGCATCATTTGAAACTATTTTCTCCAATTCTATAAGCAGTCTCTTTGGATTTTTTTATGGTTTCCTTTGCTGTGCAAAAGCTTGTCAGTTTGATTAGGTCCCATTGGTTTATTCTTTCTTTTATTTCTGTTGCCTTTGGAGACTGACCTGAGAAAACTTTTGTAAGGTTGATATCAGAGAATGTTTTGCCTAGGTTCACTTCTAGGAGTTTGGTGGTGTCTTGTCTTACATTTAAGTCTTTTAGCCATTTTGTGTTTATTTTTATGCATGGTGTGATGGTGTGTTCCAGTTTCATTGATTTACATGTGGCCACCCAGTTTTTCCAGCACCACTTAATGAAAAGATGGTCTTTTTCTCATTTTATATTCTTGGCTCCTTTGTTGAAGATTAACTAACCATTGGTGTCCTGGTTGATTTCTGGGTTCTCTGTTCTGTTACATTGGTCTGCATGTCTGTTTTGGCACCAGTACCACACTGTCTTGATTAACGGTGGCTATCTAATATTGCCTGAAGTCTGGGAGAGCTATGCCTCTTGCTTGGTTTTTGTTCCTCAGGATTTCTTTGGCTTTTATGGTTCTATATAAATTTTTGGATTGTTTGTTGTAGTTCTGTGAAGAATGGTCATGGATAATTTGATAGGGATTGCATTGAATCAGCAGATTGCTTTGGGTAGTATGGCCACTTTTACAATATTAATTTTTCCAACCCAGGAACATGGAATATCTTTCCATTTCTTTGATGCCTCTTTAATTTCCTTGATTAATGTTTTATAGTTCTCAGCATATAAGTCTTTCACCTCCTTGGTCAGGTTTATTCCCAGGTATTTGATTTTTTGGGGTGCCATTTTAAAAGGTAAGGTATTTTGGTATTCTTTTTCTAATATTTCATTATTAGTATACAGAAATGCGATTGTTTTCTGAAGGTTAACCTTATATCCTGCTACTTTGCTGAATTTGTTGATCAGCTCGAGTAGTTTTTGGGTTGAGTCCTTAGGGTTTTATGTATATAGTATCACATCATCTGCATACAGTGACAATTTTACCTCTTCTCTTCCAGTTTGGATACCTTTTATTTCTTTTGTTTGTCTGATTGCTGTAGCTAGGACTTCCACTACTATGTTGAATAAAAGTAGTGAGAGTGGGCATTCTTACGTTGTTCCATATTTTAGTGGGAAGGGTTTCAGTTTTCTCTATTGAGTATTATATTTGCTGTGGGTTTGTCACAATTGGCTTTTATTATGTTAATGTGTGTTCCCTTTATACCCACTTTGGTAAGAGTTTTGATCATGAATGATGTTGGACTTTGTCAAATGCTTTTTCTGCATCTGAGATGATCATGTGGTTTTTGACTTTTCTTTTGTTAATGAGGTGTATGACACTGATTGATTTGCATATGTTGAGCCTCCTTGTGAACCTGGGATGAATCCCACTTGGTTGTGGTATATGATCATTTTTATATGTTGTTGGATTCTGTTGGCTAAAATTTTGTTGAGGGTTTTTGCATCTGTAGTTATCAAAGATATTGGCATATAATTTTCTTTTTCAGTAGTATTGTTGTCTGGTTTTGGTGTTAGGGTGATGGTGGCATCATAGAATGCCTTTGGGAGTGTTCCTTCTTCAAAGTTTTGGAAAAGTTTAAGAAGGATGGGTATAAGTTCCACTTGGTGTGTTTGGTAGAATTCGCTTGTGAAGCCATCTCGTCCTGGACTTTTATTTGTAGGGAGTGTTTTTGTTACATATTCAATTTCATTTCTAGTGATGGATCTGTTCAGTTGATCTATTCCTTCTTGATTCAGTTTTGGCAGGCTGTAAGTCTCTAGAAAAATGTCCATTTCTTCTAGGTTGTCAAATTTGTTGGCATACAATTGTGCATAGTATTCTCATTTTTTTTTGTATTTCTGCAGTATCCGTTGTGATTTCTCCATTTTCATTTTATTTATTTGGGTTTTTTCTCTCCTCTTCTTGGTGAGTCTGGCCAGAGGTTTGTCAGTTTTGTTTCCTCTTCAAAGAATGAGCTCTTGGTTTTATTGATTTTTTCTATTGCTTTTTGAATCTCTATTTGATTGATTTCTTCTCTGATCTTTATGATTTCTTTCCTTCTGCTGAATTTAGGTTTCATTTGTTCTTCTTTTTCTAATTCACTTAGGTTGTGGGCTAAGTTGTCGATTCTAGATTTTTCTTCCTTTTTGAGGAAGGCCTGTACTGCTATGAATTTCCCTCTGAGCATTGCTTAGGGGGCCTCCCATAGATTTTTGAGTAGTTGCATCATCATTTGTCTAGGGGGATTTTTTAAACTTCCTTCTTGATTTCCTCAGTGACCCACTGGTTTTTTAGTAGCATGTTGGTTAGTCTCCATGTAGTTAGCTTTTTCTCATTTATTTTCCTGTGTTTGATGTCTTGTTTCATGCCATTGTGCTCAGAGAAGATGCTTGAAATAATTTCTATACTTTTCAATTTGTTAAGGTTAGTTTTGTGACCCAGTATTTGATTGAGTCTTGTGAATTTTCCACATGCACTTGAGAAGAATATGTATTCTGATTTTTTTTGGATGTAATGTCCTGAAAATGTCAATTAAATCTAACTTTTCTATTGTGTCATTTAGGATCTCGGTTGCCTCAGTGATTTTCTGTTTAGAGGATCTGTCCATTGACGTGAGTCAGATGTTACAGCCTCCTACTATTATTGTATTCCCATCAATTTCTCCGTTTGTATCTCTTAGTATACGTTGTATGTATTTGGGTCCTTCTATATTGGGGGCATATATATTGATGATTGTAACATCCTTTTCTTGAATGGATCCTTTTTCCATTAAATAGTGTCCTTCTTTGACTTTCTCTGTGGAATCCATTTTTTTTTTTTTTTTGCATTATAGCTGGTTTACAGATTTCTGTCAGATTTTCCAACTGCACCATGTGGTGACCCGATTACATGTACATATATGGATTTGTCACAGTAATTAGATATAGTTCCCCGCGCTTTACAGTTGGAGCTCCTTGCTATTCCATCATTAAAGCAGTAGTTATCCCCACTCCCTCCCACCCCTCCCCCACTCCTCCCCCGCCCCCTTGGCAACAACAAGTCTGTTC
>PVHT020000015.1:2001859-2049841 GCA_004024745.2 Catagonus wagneri
GCCACACCCATGGCATATGGAAGTTTCCAGGCTAGAGGTCAGATGACAGCTGCATCTGCCAGCCTATGCCACAGCCACAGCAACCCTAGATCTGAGCTCTGTCTGTGACCTAAACTACAGCTCACAGCAGTTCTGGATCCTTAACCTGCAGTGGAGCTGGACATCAAACTTGTGTCCTCATTTATCCTAGTCAGGCTCATTACCACTGAGACACAAGGGAACTCCTAGAGCTCTCTAGATTCGAATCTCCTCATCTCTATAATGAGGTGGTTAGAATATTACACAATTTGTAGGATGTCTTCTAGTACTCTGAGTGGGTCAGAAAGCAGAACTGGTGATTAGGAGTACAGACACCAGAACTTAACAAAATGTATAGCAAGCTTTTTTAGAGGGGCTGTCATCTAACAAAATACTGAATCCAATCTTCCTTCTGACTTCCACACCTATGGATTATACTAACTGAAGCAATAATTTATATTATAATTCTAAGCCTCAAAGCCAGTGTAAAATTATCTCATTTTCATGCATATGGGAGGAAGCATTGACAGACCAGATTGACTAACTTCTTAGTCTATATAAAGTTGATATAATAACTCTGCTGCATTATTACAGAAATTCTCATGCCTGTTTCCGTAACTAAAACCAAAAATCAAAAGAAAAAACAAGGGTAACATTACCATTATCCTACTAATTTAAAGATATAATTAGTAAATAACATTGAAAGAAACAAAATATGAGGCAGAATAAGTGGTATCAATGCTACACGTAAGAACATTGCTACACTGCCACTTAGTGGTGGTCATATGAAATATAGTTGGATTAAAATGAGTTAATAACCATATACTTAAAGAAATTTACACATAGCTCTTACTTGGCAGAATAGTTGAAATCTAGCAGTGTGCTGTAAAACATAGTTAGGTTAAAATGATAGTATTTTACCAGTGATCGAGTTATAAAACTAAAGATATATTCTCATGGAAATTGTGTCCATGGCAGTGGACATAACCAACAATAATTAAGAATAAAGAATAATTGAAACATTATGAAAGGAAATATATGTCATAAATCAGCAAAATAATAGCCTTCCACTCAAAAGTCACAAAATTAATGGTAAAATTGACATGTAAAATGCAATTTTGATATCTATTTCAAAGTACATTTTATTATAGAAGCAATAATCTGCAATAATCTACAATAAAAGCAGCTAAAATTTTTGTTGAAGTCATCAACTAGCTTCAGATCACCACAAAAGCATTTTTCTATTTGAAATATCTACATTAATGCATTGTATATTTTAAGCCTTAAAATTACTGGTATGGAGGAATTGATCAAGGTAGTAGAGTAAGATGTGGAACTCACCTCTTTCTATTAATACATCAAAAATATATCTACGTGTAGAGCCGTACTCACTGAAAACTAACCAGAAACTTGCAGTAAGACTGCTGTACAATCAAGGCTATAATAAAGATACACAGAGAATCAGATAGGAAGGAAAGAGAAGCTATGAGTTTGGGGCCTGTGCCCCTGAAAGGGGAATCAGGAAAAAGGAGACTATATGGCTGGAGGTCCACCTTGGAGAGTGGGCTGTTAGAGCCACATATTTGGTACCTCAGTCCTTGGGTAGGACACAGGAAAGATAAGACCCGTTATCAGGTTGGAGAGCTTCTGGGACTAAGCCTGGACTTACTTGTGAGGAGCACACAAGGCTGGGTTACTCTCGAGGCAGGGCATAAAGGGTGGATTGAGGACCACTCCAGTGGCTGCCCAGTTTCTCACATCCATCCTGGTACACACCCCAGCCTGAACCTTTCAAAATCTCCAACCCCACTTATTTCACCTTGCAACTTCCCACTGGAATGAGGGACCATGACTGGAGAGAGATCTTGGCCATGGGATGCAGAGGTGACTGGGACCCAGGGCAGCATCTGAGAGCAGAAGAGGAGATCATTACTGGTGCTTACATAAGCAGAGCATCAAGGGCACTCCTGATATCTGGTGGCAACCAGACCAATACAACCTGTGCCCTGATACACACTAAGAGCTCATGCGGACATCACATACCCTGTGGAGTGGCTCCACAACTACAATAGGCAGCAGTGTCAGTGGGCAGGGATAGTGATCAAGTACGAGACACAAAGGAACTCAGATGTAGTGGGGGCTTCCATTCCTGATATTTGTGCAGGTGAAACATAAAGGGCAGCCTAGATCTCTGTCTGGAGTTGGACTGTAGCAGCCTGCACCCCATCACAAGCCAGAAACCAACATGGGTCTCTTTGTTCCAGTACTACTCCCCTCTATGGCAAGGAAACCAGTGCAAGGAGGTAGGAGAACACAAACTTGAATGGAGCCAATTCAGACCTGACCCTCAGGGGTTCTATTCCACCAGTTTGGGAACCCAAACCCACCCCTAATAGAAAGGAGATGGCCACTGACCAGAGGGCAGGTCTTGCTTTATACCTGGTTCTGGCCCTATCGCCTCCATCTCCAGCACTACATCCTACAAGCTGAGAGCTGCCAGCACACTCTGAGAAAAGACATGGCTTCTGTTCATGTCAAATCCAACTCTTCCACCAAATGCACTGGGCACACACAGATTGTATAGGGAAGCTTGCACATTAGGACACCTCTTTAAGACCACAATAGATAACTGTTTCACATAATTTCATAGAGACAAAGAAAGACGAAAAAATAAGAAAGAGGAACTTATTGCAATTGACCCAGCAAGAGAAAAGCCATGGAAAAATAACTAATGAAACAGAAATAAAATATTACCAGATAAAGAATTTAAAATATTAGCAATAAAAAGGATAACTGAATTAGGGAAAATAATATATGAACACAGTGAATTTTAACAACAAATTAGGGAAAATAAAAACAAATCATAAATTAAAAAATACAAGAAACAAATGAAAAACACATTAGAAGGAATGAATAGCATACTAAGTGTTACAGAAGAATGAATATGTGATCTGGAAGATTGAATAATGGGAATCACCTGATCAGAGCAAGAAGAAGAAAAACAAACTAGAAAAAAGAGATCACTTGAATTACACAAGTCCCAGAAGGAGAAGAAAGACAGAGGGGTAAAAAAGGCATTTTATGAAATTATGGCTTAAAACTTTCCCAAACTAGAGGAAGGGAACAAATATCCACATACAGGAAGTACAGATGATTCCAAAAAAGATGAACCCAAACAGACCCAAACCAAGCCATATCAATTAAAATGGCAAAAGTCTAAAGTCAGCAAGAGAAAAACAGTTATACACAAGGGAATCTGGATAAGGTTATTAGTGGATTTTTCTTTGGAAATTTTGCATGACAGAAGGGAGTGGCATGATATATTCAAAGCACTGAAAGGGCAAAACCTACAACTTAGAATATTCTGTGCAGCAATATTATAATTTAGAATTGATGGAGAAATAAAGAATTTCTCAGATAAGCAAAAACTGAAAGAGTTCATCAATACTAAACTTACTCTAAAGTAAATGTTTGCAAGTTTTCTATAAGTCAAAAGGAAATTCTATACTGAGAAACAAGAATATATAGGCAATAAAAGATTCCACTAGGAAAGGCAAATGCATATTAAGGCCTGAAGATGACCCACTTAAGTAACTTTAATAGACCAAAAATATATTGTGCAAACAAATCAAACTATAATAAATAGTGAAGAGATAAAAACAAATATGTAAAATATGACACCAAAAACACAAAATGTGGGAGAGGGAAGCAAAAGAGGAGATCTTTTAGAACACGTTTATACCTAAAGGACTACAAGTTTAAAGCAAGTGGCTATAGTTATAGGTCAACATAAAAGATGTCATGGTAACCACAAATAAAAAACCTACAATAGGTACACAAAAAATTGAAAATAACAAAACATACTACTAAATAAAATCATCATCAAACCACAAGGGAATAAACAAAGCAAGAGGA
This sequence comes from Catagonus wagneri, assembly GCA_004024745.2. Taxonomy (NCBI): domain Eukaryota; kingdom Metazoa; phylum Chordata; class Mammalia; order Artiodactyla; family Tayassuidae; genus Catagonus; species Catagonus wagneri. The sequence continues at coordinate 2,005,793 of PVHT020000015.1, forward strand.
AGTGAACTGAAAACAACTACAGAAACAATTGGAAAACAAATAAGAAAATGGCAATATGTGCATAGTTATCAGTAACTATTTTGAATATCAGTGCTCTAAAAGCCGCAATCAAAGGACGTAAGGTGGCTTACTGGATTAAAAAAAAATCAATACCCATCTACATTTTGCTTACAGAACACTCACTTCAGGACTAAATACATACTCATACCAAAAGTGAAGAATGGAAAAAGATATTTCATGTAAACTGAAATAATGCAAGTGAGGGTAGGAATACTCATACTGACAAAATGTACTTTAGGACAAAGACTATATCAAAGACAAAGAAGGACATTTCTTATTGATAAAAGGATTAATACAACAAGAGTATATTATACTTGTTAACATATATGCACCCAATATAGGAACACCTAAATATGTAAATAGTAACAGACATAATTGGAGAAATTAACAATAATACAATAATAGTAAGGAGTTTTAACACCTCACTTACATCAATGGACAGATCATCATGGCAGAAAATTGACAAGGCTACAGTGGTCTTAAAGGACACAATTGACCAGATAGACCTAATTGCTCTCTGGAGAACATTACATCCCGAAACTGCAGAATACAATTTTTTTTTTTTCAAATGCATGTGGAACGTTCTTCAGGGTAGATCTCATGCTAGGCCACAAAATTTGTTTCAACAAATTTAAGAGGATAGAATTTATAATCAAACATTTTTTCTGACAACTGTAGTATGAAACTAAAAAGAAATTACAGAGAGAAATATGAGAAAAGCACATGCTTATAGATACTAAGCAACATGCTACTTAAGCCATAACTTAGTGAAGAAATACGAGAGTATATGCTAAAAATTTCAAGACAACTTTCCAAAATCTATGCAATTCAGCAAAAGCAGTTCTAAGAAGTAAGTTGATAGTAATACAGGACTTCCTCAAGAAATAAGAAAAAAATCTCAAATAAACGACCTAACTTAACCATCTACATAAAGGAGAAAAAAGAACAAGCAAAATCTAAAGTTAGTAGAATGAAAGATATAATAAAGATGAGAGGAAATAAATAGAAATAAAAAAGGAACAGTAGAAAATTTCAAGGAAGCAACTGGTTTTCTGACAAGATAATCACATTGCTGAAACTGTAGCTAAGCTTAAGAAGAAAAGAGAGAAGACCCAAATAAGTAAAATAATAAATGAAAGATGAAAAGCGACATCAAATACCTGAGATACAAAAAAAAATCATAGAGGAATATTATGAAAAATGTTATGCCAATGTAATGGACAACATAAAAGAAATGAATAAATTTCTAGGCACATACAACTTTCCAACAATGAATCAAGACAAGACAATCTGAACAGGCCAATTAATAGTAATGAAATTGAATTTGTAATAAGAAAACACCTAGGAAACAGAAGTCCAAGACTGGACAGCTTCACAGGGTAATTGTACCAAACACATAAAGAAGAATCTAATATCTATCCTTCTTAAACTGTTTAAAAATTAAAGAAAATGGAATATAATCAAATACATCTTACAAAGGTATTTAGTGATACTTTGGACAAAAGACAGAGAAAATGACAAGCAGAAAAAAGACATGAGCAAATAAAAATATTAACAGAAAATTCACATATATAGCATACTACAAAAATTGATGGTTTTAGAAGTATTATATTTTATTTGCTTTAGAGATAAACTAATGTTCAAAGGGAAAATTAATATTCAGAGTTTATTACCTTTAAGTTATCTTAATTTTTTTCAGTTCTTAAAATGTTATTAAAATATTGTTGATTTACAATGTTGTGATAATTTCTGTTGTACAACAGTGACTCAGTTACACAAACACACACATCCATTCTTTTTCAGATTTTTTTCTCATATAGACCATAACAAAATATTGGGTAGAGTTTCCTTTGCTAAACAATATTTCAAAGCTACATTTTCAAAGTAACTAATAAAATATGGCTTTTCTCACAAGTTTTCTTCTACATAATATTTATATTTTACTTTCTAAAATGAGTTTCTTCAACTTTACAACATATTTGGAAAATATGTATTACAGTTTACCATCACAAACCTGTCAAAACGATAATAAGTAAAAATAAAATAAAGAGCAAAACAATTAGATTTAGATTACAACATTATTTAAAAAGGTTAGAGCTATAGAATATCAATATTTTCAGTCCAAACAGAAAAGAAAAACTAGCTCTGAAGAAAACATTGAACCTTGTTTTATCTAATACAATATTAACTCAATGTCAGCATCACCTTGATAAGATTTATTGAGTAATACAGACCACAAAAACGAGAGAATTTTCTATTAACTAAAACAGTGTACATTTCATTAGGTAGGTTGCTGCATACATGGATACTACCAAGAAATATTACTTCTAATGTTAACAAAACAAAATTTTGGATTTAGCCAGGCTATATCTGTATTATTAAGATACAAAATATGGAACTAAGTTAAAAAAAAAAACTACATTTTCCTCTTCATTATAAATGTACTAGAAATACACACAGAAAAGAAAATTTATTGGATGGAAATTACAAGATAAAACATGTACACATCAGTAAACTTTAACAAAAATTCCTTTTCCATCTATTTTCTGTGCAGGTACACTGTATTTGACTGGATTGTCAAAAATCTATTTTAAAATATTTTAATTTGATAGTGACGTAGTTTAAGAAAACTTCATAAAGTTATATGGTTTCAATGGTTCATTCATCCTTGTTTTGTCAAAGATGATGAGACTCCTACTTTGAAGAGTTTTTTATTTTTCAAATGTGGTTGGTTTACAGTGTTATATCGATTTTCGACTGTACAGCAAAGTGACACAGTCACACGTATATATTCATTTTTTTCTCACATTATCGTCCATATCATAAGTGATTACTTATAGTTCTCTGTGCTATACAGCAGCGTCTCCAAATGTGATAGCTTGCAGTTATTAACCTCAGACTCCAAGTCCATCCCACTGCATCCTCCATCTTGGCAACAACAAGGCAGTTCTCCAGATCCATGATTTTCTTTTCTGTGAAAAGATTCATTTGTGCTGTCCATGAGATTCCAGATATAAGTGATATCATATGGTACTTGTCTTTCTATTTCTGACTTAGTTCACTTAGTATGAAGTCTCTAGTTCCATCCATGTTGCTGCAAATGACATTATTTTTTATGGCTGAGTAGTACTCCATTGGGTATATATATCACATCTTCTTAATTCAATCATCTGTCGATGGACATTTAGGTTGTTTCCATGTCTTGGCTATTGTGAATAGTGCTGCAATGAATATACACATCCATGTGTCTTTTTCAAGGAAATTTTTGTCTGATATATGTCTAAGAGTGGGAGTGCTGGGTCATATAGTAGTTATGTATTTAGTTTTCTGAGGTACCTCTATACTGTTTTCTATAGTAGTTGTACCAATTTACATTCCCACCACCTTCTCCAGCATTTGTGAATAGCTGACTTGTTAATGATGGCCATTTTGATGGGGGTGAGGTGCTGCCTCAATGCAGTTTTGATTCACATTTCTCTAATAATCAGTGATGTGGAGCATTTTTTCATGTGTTTATTGGCCATATGTTTATCACCTTTGGAGAAATGTCTATTTGGGTATTTTGCCCATTTTTTCAACTGGGTTGTTGGCTTTTTGGCTGTTGAGTTGTATAAGTAGTTTGCATAATTTAGAGATTAAGCCCTTGTCAGTTGCATCATTTGAAATTATTTTCTCCAATTCCATAGGTTGCCTTGGTGTGTTTTTAATGGTTTCCTTTCCTGTGCAAAAGCTTTTAAATTTGATTAGGTCCCATTGCCTTATTTACTTTTATTTCTGTTGCCTTGGGAGACTGATTTAAGAAAACATTTGTAAGGCTGATGTCAGTGAATGTTTTGCCTAGGTTCTCTTTTGGGAGTTTGATGGTGTCTTATCCTAAGTTTAAGCCATTGAGTTTATTTTTGTGCATGGTATGAGTATGTGTGCCAGGTTCATTGATTTACGTGTAGCTGTCCTGTTTTACCAGCACTACTTGATGAACAGATGATATTTTCCCCATTTTATATTCTTGCCTTCTTTGTCAAAAATAAATTGTTCACAGGTGTCTGGGTTTATTTCTGGGTTCTCTATTCTGTCCCATTGGTCTCTATGCCAGTTTGGGTCCAGTACCATATTGTCTTCATTACTTTGGCTGTGTAATATTGCCTGAAATCTGGGAGAGTTTTGCATCCTGCTTGGTTTTTGTTCCTCAGGATTGCTTTGGCAAGTCTGAGTTATTTATGGTTTCATGTAAATTTTTCGATGGTTTGTTCTAGTTCTGTGAAAAATGTCATGAGTAATTTGATAAGGATGGCATTGAATCTGTAGATTGCTCTGGGTTGTATGGCCATTTGTAATATATTATTTCTTTCAACTCAGGAGCATGGGATATCTTTCCATTTCTTTGAATCAACTTTAATTTCTTTGATTAATGTTTTATAGTTCTCAGCATATAAGTCTTTCACATCCTTGTTCAGGTTTATTATAGGTATTTAATTTTGGGTCATGTAACTTTAAAAGGAATAATATTTCTGTATCCTTTTTCTAATATTTCACTTTTAGTATACAGAAATGCAACCAATTTCCAAATGTTAATTTCGTATCCTGTTACTTGCAGAATTTGTTGATCAGTTTGAGTAGTATTTGGGTTGAATCCTTAGGGTTTTCTACATATGGTATCATTTCATCTGCATAAAGTGACAGTTTCACTATTTCTCTTCCAGTTTGGATACTTTTATTTCTTTTATTTGTCTGATTGCTGTGTCTAGGACTTCCAATACAATGTTGAATAAAAATGGGGAGAGTGGGCATCCTTATCTTGTTCCAGATTATAGCAGGAAGACTTTCAGCTTTTCTTTATTTAATGATTTTTATTTTTTCCATTATAGCTGGTTTACAGTGTTCTCTCAATTTTCTACTGTACAGCAAGGTGTCCCAGTCACACATACATATATACATTCTTTATTCTCACATTATCATGCTCCATCATAAGTGAATAGACATAGTTCCCTGTGCTATACAGCAGGATCTCATTGATTATCCACTCCTAATGCAATAGTTGGTATCTAGTAACCCCAAACTCCCAGTCCATCCCACTCCTTCCCTCTCCCTCTTGGCAACACAAGTCTGTTCTCCATGTCCATGATTTTCTTTTCTGTGGAAAAGTTCATTAGTTCCATGTATTAGATTCTAGATATAAGCGATATCATATGGTGTTTGTCTTTCTCTTTCTGACTTAGTTCATTTAGTATGAGAGTCTCTAGTTCTATCCATGTTGCTACAAATGGCATTATTCTGTTCTTTTTTATGACTAAGTAGTATTCCATTGTGTATATGTACCATATATCCTTCCTCCATTTAGGTTGTTTCCATGTCTTGGCTATTGTGAATAGTGCTGCAATGAACATATGGGTGCATGTGTATTTTTCAAGGAAAGATTGGTCCAGATATATGCCCTAGAGTGGGAATGCTGGGTCATATGGTAGTTCCATGTAGAGTTTCCTAAGGTTCCTCCACACTTTTCCATAGTGGTTGTACCATTTTACATTCCCACCAACAGTTAATGAGGGGTCCCTTTTCTCCATACCCTATCAAGCATTTGTTATTTGTGGACTTAATAATGATTGCCATTCTGACTGGTGTGAGGTGGTACCTCAATGCAGCTTTGGTTTGCATGTCTCTAATAATCAGTGATGTGGAGCATTTTTTCATGTGCTTGTTGTCCATCTGTATATCTCCTTTGGAGAAATGTCTATTTGGGTTTTTTGCCCATTTTTTTTCAATAGGGTTGTTGGCTTTTTTGCTGTTGAGTTGTGTAAGTTGTTTGTATAGTTTAGAGATTAAGCCCTTGTCAGTTGCATCGTTTCAAACAATTTTCTCCCATTCTGTAAATTGTCTTTTTTTATGATTTCCTTTGTTGTGCAAAAGCTTATGAGTTTGATTAGGTCTCATTGCCTTATTTTTGCTTTTATTTCTGTTGCCTTGGGAGAATGGTCTAAGAAAGCATCTGTAGAGTTGATGTCAGAGAATGTTTTGTCTATGTTCTTTTCTAGGAGTTTGATGTCTTGTCTTAGGTTTAGGTCTTTGCACCATTTTGAGTTTATTTTTGTGCATGGTGTGAAGGTGTGTTCCAGTTTCATTGATATACATGTGCCTGTCCAGTTTTCCCAACACCACTTGCTGAAAAGACTGTCTTTTTCCTATTTTATATTTTTGCCTCCTTTGTCAAAGATTAATTATCCACAGGTGTCTGGGTTTACTTCTGGGTTCTCTATTCTGTTCCATTGGTCTGTATGTATGGTTTGGTACCAGTACCACACTGCCTTGATTACTTTGACTTTGTAATATTGCCAAAGTAATAGTCTGGGAGATTATGCCTCCTGCTTGGTTTTTGTTCCTCAGGATTGTTTTGGCAATTCTGGGTCATTTGTAGTTCCATATAAATTTTTCTATGGTTTCTTCTAGTTCTGTGGAAATGTCATGGGTAATTTGATAGGGATTGCATTGAGTATGCAGATTGCTTTGGGTAGTGTAGCCATTTTTAAAAATTAATTTTCCAACCCAGGAGTGTGGAATATCTTTCCATTTCTTTGAATCCTATTTAATTTCCTTGATTAATGTTTTATAGTTCTCAGCATAATTTCACCTCCTTAGTCAGGTTTATTCCCAGGTATTTGATTTTTTGGGGGTGCAATTTTAAAAGTTATTGTATTTTTGCATTCCTTTTCTAATATTATTTTAATTGATAGTATACAGAAATGCCACTGATTTCTGAATGTTAATCTTATATCCTGCTACTTTGCTGAATTTGTTGATCAGCTTGAGTAGTTTTTGGGCTGAGTACTTAGGGTTTTCTGTATACAGTATCATGTCATCTGCATACAGTGACAATTTTACTTCTTCTCTTCCAATTTGGATGCCATTTATTTATTTTGTTTGCCTGATTGCTGTTGCTAGGACTTCCAATATGATGTTGAATAAAAGTGGTGAAAGTGGGCATCCTTGTCTTGTTCCAGATTTTAGTGGGAAGGCTTTCAGCTTTTCTCCATTGAGTGTTATATGTGCTGTGGGTTTTTCATAAATGGCTTTAATTATGTTAAGATATGCTCCCTCTATCCCCACTTTGGTAATAGTTTTTGTCGTGAATGGCTGTTGCATTTTGTCTAATGTTTTTTCTGCACTTATTGGGATGATCGTGTGGTTTTTGACTTTTCTTTTGTTATTGTGGTGTATGACGTTGATTGATTTGAGTATGTTGAACCACCCTTGTGAACCTGGGATGAACCCCACCTGGTCATGGTGTATGATCCTTTTTATATGTTGTTGGATTCGGTTGGCTAAAATTTTGTGAGGATTTTTGCATCTATAGTCATCAATATATTGGCCTATAGTTTCCTTTTTTGGTTATAACTTTGTCTGGTTTTAGTGTTAGGGTGATGGTGGCTTCATAGAATGTCTTTGGGGGTGTTCCTTCATCTTCAAACTTTTAGAAAAGTTAAGAAGGATGGGTATAAATTCCTCTTTGTATGTTTGGTAGAATTCGTTTGTGAAGCCATCTGGTACCAGGCTTTTGCTTGTAGGGAATGTTTTTATTACATATTCATTTTCATTTCTAGTGATCGGTCTGTTCATTGATCTATTTCTTCTGTTCATTTTGGTGGGGTGTTAGTCTCTATCTAGAACATTGTCCATTTCTTCTAGTTTATCAAATTTGTTTGCTTATAATTGTTCATATTATTCTCATGTTTTTGTTTTTTTTGTATTTCAGCAATATCCATTGAGATTTTTGATTTCTCCTTTTTCATATCTTATTTTGTTTATTTGGGTTTTTTCTCTCTTCTTGGTAAGTCTTGGCAGGGGTTTGTCAATATTGTTTACCTTTTCAAAAAACAAGCTCTTGGTTTTATTGATTTTTTTCTATTGTTTTTTGAATCTCTCTTATTGATTTCTTCTCTGGTCTTTATGATTTCTTTCCTTCTGCTGACTTTAGGTTTTGTTTGTTCTTTTTCTAATTCTTTTAGGTGATGTGTTAAACTTTTGATTTGAGATTTTTCTTCTCTTTTGAGGAAGGCCCTTATTGCTATGAATTTCTCTCTAAGCACTGCTTTTGCAGCATCCCATAGATTTTGAATGGTTTCGTTTTCCTTATCATTTGTCTTGTGGTATTTTTAAATTTCTTTTTTGATTTTCTCATTGACCCATTGGTTTTTTAGTAGCACGTTGTTTAATGTCCATTTAGTCAATTTTTTTCATTTCTTTTCCTGTAGTTGATTTCTAGTTTCATGCTATTTTGGTCAGAGAAGATACTTGAAATAATTTCTATACTCTTAAATTTGTAGAGGCCAGTTTTCTGCCCCAGTATATGGTCAATCCTTGAGAATGTTCCATGTGCACTTGGATAGAATGTATATTCTCAATTTGGGGGCAATGTAATGTACTGAAAATGGCAATTAAGAGCAACTTTTCTATTGTGTCATTTAGGATCTCTGTTGCCTTATTACCTTTCTATCTAGAGGATCTGTCCTTTGATGTGCCTGAGGTGCTAAGGTCTCCTAGCCTTATTATATTCCCAGCATTTTCTCCTTTTTTGTCTGTTAGTATTTGTTGTGTGTATCTGGGTGTTCCTATATTAGGGGTCTATGTATTGATGATTGTAATATTTTCCTTTTGAATGGATTACTTTAACATTAAATTGTGTCCTTCTTTGTCTTTCTTTATGGCCTTCATTTTAAAGTCTATTTTGTGTGATATGAGTATTTCAACACCTGCTTTCCTCTCTTGTCCATTGGCATGAAATATCTTTTTTCACCCCCACACTTTCAATCTAAATGTTTCCTTTGCCCCAAAGTCAGTCGCTTATAGATATTACATTGCAGGCTTTTGCTTTTCTTATCCAATCTGCCACTCTTTGTATTTTGATCGGAACATTCAGTCCATTGACATTTAAGGCAATTATTGATAAATATGTATTTATTGTCATTTTAAACCTTGTCTTCCAGTTTATTGTATGTTTTTCCTTTGTTCTTTTTTCTTTTGGTTGGGCAATTTCTTTTTATTTTATGGTCATGTCCTTTTTTTTGAGTTTTTGTGAATGTAGTGTTCAGTTTTGATTTGTGGTTGCCCTGTTTTTCAAGTATGTTAACCCCTTCCTATATCTGCTTGTTTTAGCCTGATAGTCATAAAAGCTCAAAGACATTATTAAATAAAAATGCTGAGGTTTTCTTATTTTTATTCCCCACATTCTGTGATTTTTGAAGTCCTTTTTTAACATCTTCATGTTTGTACTTTTGCTACTTGTGCTTTTTGTCACTTTCAGAACAGGAAATTTTTTCCTTTTTGATCTGTATACTGGCTTATTTAATCAATTGCTTTTCAATTGTGATTTCATCCACTCTATTTCTTCTCATTTCTTTTTTATTTAGAGAAGCCATTTCGGTATTCCTTGTAGAATGTTTAATATCATTGTACTCATTTAACTTTTGTTTGTTGAGAAAGTCATTATTTCTCCTTATATATTAAGTGATATTCTTGCTGGATGGAGTATTCTAGGCTGCACATTTTTTTCCTTTTACAACTTTGAATATATCTTGCCTCTCCCTTCTGGCCTATGGTGTTTTCATAGAGAGATTAACTGATAGTCTTATGGGTGTTCCCTTATAAGTAATGCTTTCGGTTTCTCTTGTTGCCTTTAGAATCCTGCCTTTATTTTAAATTTTTGCCATTTTTATTATATTATGTCTTGGTGTGGGCCTGTTTAATTTCAGCTTGTTTGGGGCCCTCTGTGCTTCCTGTATCTTGATATCTCTTTTCTTTAGATTTGTAAAGTTTTCAGACATAATTCCTTCAAATATATTTTTGAACCCCTTTTCTTTTGCTTTTGCTTCTGAAATTCCTATTATGTGTAGACAGCCCACTTCATATTATCCCATAGGTCTCTTATATTGCTTTCATGTTTTTTCATTTGGTTTTCTGTCTACTGTCCTGATTGGAAGATTTCCATTATTACATCTTCTAAGTCACAAATTTTTTTCTCTGCATTATTCATTTGGCTCTTCAGTGCCTTTAACTCAGTTTGAGTCTCTGCAAATGAATTTTATAATTTTCCTTGGTGGCCCCTAATATTTTCTAGTTCCTTTCTAAAGTAATTACATTACCATTTATATCTGCTCTTAATTCTTTCATATTCATCCTTAATTCCTTTGGTATTTTCACTATTTCCCTTTTGAACTCAGTGTCTAATAGACTGCAGAGGTCTGTTTCATTCTTTGCTGCTTCAGGTGATTTGTCTTGTCCTTTTAAATGGGAATGGTTCCTGAGTTTCTTCATTTCACTTATAGTTTTGTTTTTTCTGTGAGTTCAGAGAAACCAACTATTGCATTCTTGGAGGGCTATTTCTATGTAAGTGTAACCCTTTGTATTTTGTGGGGGGTTATGATTTATTTTTGGCATGGGAGTTTGGGTATTTGTCTTCTCTTTCTTTGGTGTGAACAGTTGTTATCTCCAGGATGCTGAGTGTGTTTTCAGGGAGGAGGCAATGGGCACGGGTTAGCGTTTGGTTATTGTGGTCTTGACAGTGGCATGGATGTGCAGGAATATGATGCAGGCTACTCCTAGTTGCAGGGCCCTGGTAAGTGATAATGAAACTCAGGCATATTTAGGCAGTGCCTGGAGCATTTGGCAGTGGCAGTGGCAGTGGCAGTTTGTGTGAGGTCCCAGGGGAGTGAGAGCCACAATGGTTGGTGTTTGGTCACAATGCCCTCCTCTGGTGCCTTCTGAAGTGATTGGGGCCACAAGTGGTGCCTGGTCATGGTGTCTGTTCATTGACCCCTAGTGGTGATGCAGTATGCCCACCTCTGGAGTCAGAGATAACTGTGGTGGTTTGACCCCACCACCTGTAGGCCACACAAGGCACACACCTTCTTGCTTAGCCCATGCAGGCAGTGCTGCACAGGCTGCCTCTATTTGCTGGGTCCTGGAGAGTTACAGTGAACAGTTATGTGTGAGTGATTCCCAGAGTGTTTGACAGTGGCAGCAGCAGGGATGGTGTGTTCCCAGAGGAGTGAGAACAACAAAGGGTGGTGCCCAGTTGCAGTGTCCTTTTTTTGCCTATCTCTGAGATGAATGAGGTCACAGGTGGAGCTTGTTCATAGACCCCTAGTGGTGGCAGGCCACACCTCCCTCCAGTTTCTGAGATGGCTGCTGTGGTTTGTCCCTGACACCTGTAGATCACCCAAGAGGCACCATGTGGCACTTAGCCCACAGCCACTCTTAGCCCTCACAAGAGGTCCCTGGTCTCCTGTAGTCCATGTAAGTCACCTCTGACCACCTATAGCCTGTGCCAGAGCACCCCACCCTCTGAGAGTGCACACCTGCACAGGGAAAGAGATTCTTACAGTAGTCAGCCCCTCCTCTTCTCACCCTCCCAAACAATGGTGCCTTGCTTCTCCTGTGGGCCCAGATCTTCTGCCAGTTTCCCTTGGTTGTAGAGTTCTGCTCCCCAGCCTGTGGCACACCACTCCCTAACCCTCAGTCTGTCTCCCCACAACCAACCCCAGTACTCTCCCTGGAAGTGACCTCCAGAGCCTGAATCTCAGTGCCCAGCCCCTGCCCAAGCTTCTCAGGCTGTGCTCTCAGGGGCGGTGGTACAGATAATATTTGTGGATTTCACTCTACTTTGCCCTCCTCAATCCAGCTGCTGATATGAAGTCCTCCTCAGTCCAGTGGTGACTTTGAAGTCCCACTACTTTGGCTGATCTCCCTGTTGGTTAGGTGGCTTCCCAGGGTGTGGGTTCCTTTTCACTTTAACAGCTCCTTTTCAGAATTGCTAGTCCCATCCTGATTCCTTTTCTCTCCATCTTTCTATCTTTTTCTCTTTCTTTTGTTCTACCCAGTTATGTGGAGGGTTTCTTGCCTTATTTGGAGGTTTAAATTTTGCCAGCATTCTATAGATGCTCTGTGCAAATCGTTTTACATGTAGTTGTGTTTTTTCGATGTGTTTGTGTAAGAAAGTGAGTGCAATGTTTTACTCCTCCGCCATCTTGATCCTTCCCCCCTGAAGAGTATTTTAAGTCCCACACTATTTTTTTGGCCTGAAAGTATTTTCTCCTTTATTTGACGGATTACCTGAAATATATTAATTTTTTTGTGAGTCCTATTATCGGTTTTAGGGGATAAGACACTTAAACTTAGAAGATATTAGAGGTACTATCTAAATGACAACTTAGTAGGAAAAAAAAAGGAACCTTAGAGCTATAAAGCTCAGATAATTTGTATAAAGTTATACTGACAGCTGTGACCTACACCACAGCTCATGGCAATGCTGGATCCTTAAGCCACTGAGGGTAGGGATCAAACCTGCATTCTCATAGATATTAGCTGGGTTCATTATTGCTGAGCCACATTGGGAACTCCCTATTGTGACTTTTAAAAATAAACCTTTTTTATTGAAGTATAGCATATATACAGAAAAGTGTATAGATAATAAGTATATAAATTGATGGTTCTTTATAAAGTGGACATTCTTAAATAACCATTACATACATTAAAAAATAGAACATTTCTAGCTGTCCAAAATTTTAAAACTTCTATATTTGTTTTGTTGTTTTAAGTGTTATATCATGGAATCGTGAGGTATAAATGCTTTTGTTTGTTTTATTCCTTTGACATTAGACTTGAAATATTGAGGAGTTTATTAATTAAAGTAATAATATTTTATTAAAATGTATATCAAGTTATTTATACACTCTTTTAATGATGGATATTAGGATTACTTCTAATTTTAGTCTACTTGATAGCATTGCTGTAAACATTCTTTTATCTTTGTGCTGAGTTTATTTCTGATAGGTGTGTACTTAAGAGTAAAAATGCTGGTACACATGGTATGTAATTATTGCTATGAACATAATTGTATACACCCAAATGCACATTGAAGATAACCTCAGTGTAACTCATTTGAAGATAAGTTCTGTAAAGAAGTGATACAGGTTAAATGAGGCCGTGATAGTGGGGCCCTAATCCCATAATACTGTGGTCCTTATAAGAGAAAATAACATCAAAGCTCATTTCCTGTGAATGTGCACCGAGGTCATGTGAGCACACAGTGAGATGTTGGCAGCTTACAAGGAAGGTTAAGAAGCCTCAAAATGATACCTACCTTGATATACCTTGATCATGGACTCCCCAGCCTCCAAAACTGTGAGAAATAAATTTGTATTGTTTAAGCTACACAGTCTATGGTACTTAGTTATGAAAGTCCCAGCTGTCTAATATATATGATCAGCTTTAGTAGATAACTGTGAAAGTTTTAGAAATATTTGTACCAAAGTATATACTCCTCACCACCAGTGCTTAACATTTCCAGTTACACAGTCTTGTCAAAACTTGATATCAGTTTTAATTTTGCCATTCTGGTACATCTGTAGTGGTACCTCATTGTGCTTTTATATGCATTCTCTGATGACCAATTGAGTAAATAAGTTTTCATTTTTATTAGCTATTTGGACAGCCATTTTTGTGATGTCTTCTGCCCATTAAAAAACTGGGATTCTGTTTTTCCTTCATTGAGTTGGAGTTCTTTGTATCTTCCTCATATAAGTCTTTTATCAAAAGTAAGTTTTGAAAAGATTTTCCTTCCACTTTGTGGCTTTTCTTTCCATCACTTAATGATGTCTCTTGCTAAACACAAGTTTTTATTATTGAATTTCAGTGTGTTAATTTTTACCTTATAATTAATGATTTGTGTCCCTTTAAAAAATATTTGCCTAGTCTAGTCATGAAGATATTATAATAAATATTTTATAAAATTATGGATGGCTCACAGAACTTTTTTAAAGCTTTTTACATTTGCTATTGCACTTTCCTTACCCCTCACTCAAATTATTTCAATCTACTGTTCCCACCAAAATATTTTGTTCAGATCACTTGTGATATCCAGTTGATACTAAACCCAACAGATCTTTTTTTTTCTCAGTTCTCAGCTACCTTCACTTTTTAGCAACATTTAGCATAGTTGTCCATTATTTCCACCTGAAACACTGTCTTCTCTGATACTATGTTTTCCCGGTTTTCCTCTCAACTCTCTGAGCACATCCTCTAAGTTGTTTTGGAAGGTGAATTTTGCTATATCTGATTTTTAAATGTTGACCTTCTTCAGGGCTCAGTCTTGAAATCAGATAAGATATACAAACTTGTTTTTCCTTTAAATTATTTTGGCTACGTTCATTGTTTTCTTACATAAATATAAGAGATGACTTGTCACTTTCTTCTCAAAAATCATGCTAGGGTTTTTTTCTGTTTTTCTTCTTTTTACTGCCACACCCGCTGCATATGAAAGTTCCTGGACCGGGGTTGAATCAGAACTTCAGTTGCAGGCCTACACCACAGCCAGGAAAACACCAGATCTGAGCTGCATCTGTAACCTACCCTGCAGGTTGCAGCAACACCAGATCCTTAACCCACTTAGTGAGTCCAGGGATGGAACCTGCATCGTCACAGACACTATGCTGGGTTCTTAATCCACTGAGCCACAATGGGAAATCTGGTGCTAGGATTTGATTCAGATTTCATTGGACCTATATGTCAATTTGGGAACACTGATATAAAAATATCTAGACATCAAATACATGGGTATAACATTATATCTACATTTATTTGTCTTCTCTAATTTTATCAGCATTTTTAGTTTGTATTACACAGATTTTATACATTTTATTGAAAATTAATACTAAATTTAAAAAATATTACTGATAATAGAATTTCAAAATTTCATTTCTAATCCCTTGTTGCTAGAATATAAAAATGTAATTTTAAATATATTTACTTAGCAAATCCTTACTTTGCAATATTCACTTATTAATTCTACAGACTTTTATAGATCACATACTACTTCCTATATTTTCAATCATTTTTTTTAGATCAGAAAGTATAGGCTTTAATTTGACCTTAATTATAAAAAAGTATCTTACATTACATTTTAATTAGAGGCTTAGAGAAGAAAATAACTTTGCACTTTATTTTCCTCTCATGGTATAAGTACTTAAGTGACATGAAATTGTCTTTCTTTTTTTTAATTTTTATTATTTTTTTTCCATTATACCCAGTTGTACAGCATGGTGACAGGGTTGCACATACATATATGGATTCATTACAAGTGGTTAGACATAGTTCCCAGTGCTATACAGTAGGGTCTCCTTGCTCTTCCATCCCAGAGGCAACAGTCTACAACCATTACCCCAGACCCCTCTGCCATCCCATTCCCTCCCCCACCCTTTTGGCAACCACAAATCTGTTCTCCAAGTCCTTGATTTTCTTTTCTGCATAAAGGTTCATTTGTGCAGTATATTAGATTCCAGTTATTACTGCTATCATATGGTATCTTTCTCCTTCTGACTTATTTCACTCAGTATGAGGGTCTCTAATTCCATCCATGTTGCTGCAAATGACATTATTTTATTCTTTTTTATGGCTGAGTAGTATTCCATTGTGTATATATACCACATCTGCCTAATCCAATCATCTGTCGATGGACATTTTTCAATCATTTCTTATACAATTTAAACCAGGTTAATTCTTCCTATACAGTACATATGTATTTTTTTTTCTTTTTCTTCCTTTATCACACTGGCTGTGACTTCAAGGGCAAAAAAAAAAAAAACTAGAAATGGTGCTTCTATCCCTATCTCATAGGAAAAGCATTCAGTCCTCATCACTAGATATTTTGTTAGCTGTAGGTTTTTCTTCAGAGTTCTTTATCAAGTTGAAGTTTTCTCATTTCATTTTCATTTCTAGTTTCTGAAAAGTTTACATTTGAATTTACATTTTCAATCTTGAATATTTATTAAAGCAATAATATGCTTGTTCATTATTCTATTAGTATAATGAAATGTTTGATTATTACTTGATAATTCGTCTTTGGATCCCTCAATTAAACCTTATTGCCCTATCCCACTTGGTAATATTATGTTACAGATTCATTCATTAGGAAGCTATTGTCCTTTAGTTTTCTTTCTTTGAAATGTCATTGTGTGATTTTGGTGTCAGAGCAATACTGGCCTCATAATGTGTGTTGGAGAATATTCCTTCCTCTTATATTTTCTGAGTTTCTGTTAAATTTGTTTTGTTCCCTCCATAAATGTTTAATACTTCAACACTGAAGCCGTTTGGGGCAAGAATTTTTGTTTGGGGATATTTTAATAAAATTTTCAATTTGTTTGATTGATATACGGCTGATATTTTTAAAATTTATAGTTGAATGGATTTGACGACTTCTATTTTTGAATAAATATGTTTAGTTTCTAAATTGTATAGATATTTAATTTCTGTGTCATCAAATTTATATTTATACAGCTTTTTGTAATGTTCCCATATTATGTTAATACATGTAGAATTTTTAGTAGTGCCCTTTCGTGCATGGCACGGGTAATTCATAAAGCATTTTTTACTTTTTTCCCACAAAGTCTGGACAGAAATATATCTGTTGTACTTATCTTTCAAAGAATAAATTTTTTGCATTTTCATAATGATTTTTATTTTTTCCATTATAGCTGGTTTATAGTGTTCTGTAAATTTTCTACTGTACAGCAAGGTGACCCAGTTACACACACATGTATACGTTCTTTTTTCTCAGACTCTCACAAAGAATACATTTTGATTTTCTTTTTTCTTTTTTATTCATTATTCATATTTTGATTTCTGCTCTTTATTATTTCCTTGTACTTACTTGGAGTTTAATCAATTTTCTCTTTTTTTTACTTAGTTTATTAATGTAGATATGTGGATAATTTATTTTGTATCTTTCTTCTTTTCTACTATAAGTATTAAACCATAAATTTCCCTCTGAGCAACCCTTTTTTCTATAGTCCATAAATTGTTACAGGCTTTATTGTTTTCATTAAAAATATATCTAATTTCACTTGTTCCTTTGAAATGTCTTTATTAATTATTCACTAGTTCATTTTTTAATATCTAAATATCTGAGCACTTCATAAATATTTTATTACTACTGATTCCCTATGTAATTTTGATTCAATTATATTTTCATTCCATTGTAGTCAAAAACATTCATTTTTTTAGTTTTAGTTTTGCAGTTTTAGATTTGTTTTATCTGAAAATGTCTTCATTCCTAAAGAATATGTGTTTTATTGGGTCTAGTATTCTGGGATTAACTGTTTTTCTCTTTAACACTAACACTATTGCTTTTTGCTCTTGTTTTTGTTTTATGGCATCTGTTGTTTCTGATAAGAAGTCAGTGATGTTTCAAATTATTTTTTCCCTTTGTTATTTGGGATTTTTCCCCTCTACTTTCAAATGTTTATTCTTACCTTTGATTTTCAGCAGTTTGATTACAATGTGTTAAGAAATTATTTCTAGGAGTTCCCATTGTGGCTCAGTGTTAACAAACCCATCTAGTATCAATGATGACATGGGTTTGATCCCTGGTCTTGCTTATTGGGTTAAGTATCCTGTACTGCAGTGAGCTGTGATGTAGGTCACAGACGTGGCTTGGATCTGGCATTGCTGTTGCTGTGGTGTAGACTGTCAGCTGCAGCTGTGATTCAGTGCCTAGCCTGGGAACTTCCATATGCTGCACGTGTGGTCCTAAAAAGACAAAAATGAGATATTATTTCTTTGTGTTTATCCTAATTCACTGAGATTTTTCAAAATAATATTTTTATAAATTTTTAAAAATTTTATCCATTTTTCAAATATGTACTTGTCTTCATTCTCTATTGATATATTCTGATTATAATTACACAAATGGTAGACCTTTGGATATTTTCCCACAAGTTCCTAATTATATTTTCTAACAATCTTTTACTATAACCATTTCAAATTGGATAATATCTGTTGATATTTTTCATTCTCATCTTCACTCAGCTGTTAAGTCTATTCAGTAAATTTCTTATTTCGGGTATCTTATCTTTCAATGGGAGAATTTATATTTGCTTCTTTTTATATTTTTAATTTTCTTTGCTGAGATGTTCTATTTTTTATTTTCCCTTAGCATATTCACCTTAACTTCATTTAGTGTTAATAAAATAGCTGCTGTAAAATACTTGCTTGCTAATTGCAAATTAGGGGTCATGCAAGATTAGTTTTGCTTATTTTAACTTTGGAGACTGGATAGCCATTTCCTGATTATCTGTATGCCAAAAAAATGTATTTTTTCCTGGACACTGAAAATGATAGGCTGTGAGGACCCTCCATCCTGTTACATTATCTCAAAAGTATTGATATACTTATTTGATAAGGCACTTAGCTTGATTAAACTCAAACTACAAACTCTTTCTCTTAAAATATTAGTACAGTTCTACTTTTAGCATCACTGCTTTTAGTCTGTCTGGAGAATTCATTTCTTTGTTTTTTTATTTTTTTGCCTTTTGTCATTTTAGGGCCACACCCGCGGCATGTGGAGGTTCCCAGGCTAGGGGTCTAACAGGAGCTGTAGCTGCCGGCCTTCACCACAGCCACAGCAACGTGGCATCTGAGCCGCGTCTGCAACCTACACCACAGCTCATGGCCACGCCGGATCCCTAACCCACTGAGCAAGGCCAGGGATCGAACCCGCAACCTCCTGGTTCCTAGTCGGATTCATTAACTGCTGCGCCACGACGGAAACTCCGAGAATTCATTTCTTAATTGCTGGCCAGAGATTAAAACAGAATTGCCTATGCTTCAGGATTCCCTCTCAATCTCCCATGTCTGTAGTTGCTCCAAATTCAGGCCCCTTGTCCTTAGGCCCCAAAGACTGTGGGCTTTCTACTGGAGCTTTAACTACCCTGTGTGCTTACCCTTGGGCTAACAGCCATAAAAATTGATAATCTGATCACGTTATTTTCTTCTTCAAAGTACTGACTCCTCTCAAAAATTTGTCTATTTTACATATCCTTCAGTTAGAATTTAAAAAAATTTTAGTATGGATTTTACAATTCCTATCTGCATGAGAATAAACAAGCAAAGTATTATTGAACCATACTAGTAGAAAAACTCCCAAATATGACTTTAAGCAGAAAAGCATGTTTTATTTAAAAAGGACAAAATTTCATAAGATGATTTTAATATAATAGTATCTAACATTCTTTGAGAATTTTCTATGTACTTGACATTTTGATGAGTGCATTGCTTGCATTGTTTTATTCATTCCTAACTATCTAATGAGGAAACTTTCCTGATTTTGTAGGTAGGGGGAAATATCTTAGATAAACTGGATAATTCGATCAAATTTATTCATCTAGTAAACAGCAAAACTGAAATTCCAAGAGTAGTTCTTTTCACTCCATAATTAAATGCAATACTGTTCTCCTAAGTTCTACATAGTTGTAATAAATATTCTTGGAAAAATACTGGAAATTTATATAGAAGTTTTCTATATGGGAACTGGGATAATGAGTGATTTTTCCCTTTTAAATATTTTGTTTATTTTCTACACTAAGTATATGAGACTTTTATAATTGAAGATAAGATACTTGCTTTTTCTGTATTAGAGAACTTGCTCAAGAAATCATAGCTATCTAGTTGCATTTTAAGACTTGCTTTCATTTACCCAAAAGTGAGATATTAATTTAAGGTTTATTTACATGAGCTTTATTTTTTACATGAGATATTTTAACTGAATTTTGGAAATCTTAGACGAAGAACATAATTTGGAATATAAACTTGAGACTAAAAACCTGTGGTAAATTGCTTAAATTACGGGACAGGTTCTCTGGGAGGAAAATAATTCCTTCTTAGAAAGCTCACTCCTCAGTAGAACTGTACTGGAGTAGTAGCTCTGTCAAAGCTTTATTACTCTTGGAATTGTGTCTAAAAATTCCAAATCACTTGGTTATATTTTCTTACAAATATAACCACACAACCTTATGAAGGTTGTACTACTCATATACAGAGTAGGCTATGATGTTAAATGGTAAACATATCCATTGCATTTTTCCTTAAAATATAATGCACTAATAGTCAATATTGGTGTTATAAATTATTTCTTATAAATTTATATTAAATCATTTTGATTTTCTATATTTTCACAAAAACGCTCTTTTGACATCATCACACTTGATTTAGTAAAAATGAAGTCTTAGCTTATTTCCTCATATAATCAATTTCAGTATAGAAATATTTGTCTCAATAGCTACCATAATCCTTTTATCATATTTATGGAATTAATTTGCATATTTTTGTAGTCACTTATGATTTCATCTTAAAGTATTTTGTTTATTTTAGGTATCACACTAAGAGCTCTCTTCATTTGGTTCTGGGATTTAAAAATCAGTGACTACTGAAGAGCACAGTAGGGCTGAACTAACTCTTACAAAGCGTAATAGAGTTCTACCTAAGGATGAAATATCAGAGTGCTCTTTTGGGTTATATCAAGAAAAAACAATCATACATTCATATATGCACACACATATGTGCGCATATATCATCTCACTTTCTTTTTCTTGCTTAATTTCTATAAGCAGTTTATGTGTATGTGTGTGTCTCTTCTGTGTATACATATATTAGTGGCAGGAAAATAATATATTCTTTCCAGTGAAGCTAACCTCTATCTATAAAATTGTACAGCTTTATTTAATTTTGGCACTCTCATTTCTTGAAAAGGGAGTGATAGAGGATTCATGATGAACATGTGAAATATAGATCTTCTTTATTGACTGCCTCAGTATAGTGAAAGCCCCAAAGGAGAGCAAAAAAAACTTGCTTTACCCAAATAATTGGGCTCCAGCTAACTACCTGTGATAGAAACACCAAGGCCAATTTTTAGTTCCAGTCCATACTTGGACACCAGTCTTGTTGAGTCTTAATAATTATAAGCTAATTATATTATTTGTGCCCTGTTAACGCAGACTACTCTAAAACCCACCAGCTGGCTAATAAAAGTATGCACACTCAACACAAGGGGACCAAAGGGTTGATAGTTCAGTTCAAATCATCTTGAATAGTGGATAAAAGACAACTAATGCTGATTAAATTGCTTCATTTCTATTTGTGAAAAATATTATGTGAAAATAATTACTTGATGAAAAAATATAGCCTACAGTCCCTTAAAAGGATTTTTGTCTTCCCATGGAAAGCTTTCCAATTTGCAATACAGCATTAAAAAACCACTTTACAATAAGACATCAAAATAATTGCTAAAATTCTAGTAATGTTAGTAACAAGAAAAATTCCATTAACTCTCACGTATTTATTTGCAGAGGTTCAGCATAATAGGAAAGCTTTCCATTTCCATAATACACATACCAAAGAGGTGTATCTTATACAACATATGTTCACAGATTTAAAAAAAAATATTTAAACCTATTCTGCTATTCAATTAAGTACCTTTATTTAATATGTGACTTCTAATAACAAACTAACATATGCCTGCTTATTTTCTCTCTCCCTGTTTGTGCCTTGCTTTCATTCAGTGCCTATTTTTTTCTTGCTTTAAATTGAGCTGATGATCATTTAGCATGCCCACCTGTAGAAATCCAGCTTCTCACAGTCAGATGTTCTCAACAATTTAGCTAATTGACAGTGGCTTAATAAATTCCTTAATTACAAAGAAAACATGTTACAGGAAAAAAACCAAGTTGAAAAGTTTTTTTTTAATTCTCATTTCAAAAGCTTGTAAGTGTCTTTAAAGGTATAAAATCTGATAGTTTTGGTACTATATTACCATCCTTTTGCTATAATAACTCTAGTAAAGTATACTAATGATGAGAACAAAATGAAAATGCTCAAATAAAATAACTTTTTCTTTAAAATCACTTCATTTTGTTTCAAAATCTTTGAATCTTTCTGTTTTATGAATAAGTTCTTTTGTTTCATTTTTTATTAGATTCCACATATTGATGACCTTATATGATATTTGTCTTTGACTTACTTCATTTAGAATGACAATCTCTAGGTTGATCCACACTGTTGCCAATGGCATTATTTTGTTCTTCTTTATGGCTGAATAATATTGCATTGTATATGTGTAGCATATCTTCTCTATCCATTCCTCTGTTGATGAACATTTAGGTTGCTTCAATGTTTTGGCTGTTGTAAATGGTGCTGTAATAAACATTGGGGTGTGTGTATCTTTCTGAATTATAGTTTTCTCCAGGTATGTGTGTTCAGGGTGGTATAAAATAGGAGGTGGGTATTAACATATACACACTATTAAAAATAAAATATATAAGTAACAAGGACCTAATATATAGCACACGGTTATCTATTCAATACCTTGTAATAACCTACATGGGAAAAGAATCTGAAACAAAATGTGCATATGTTTATGTATAACTGATTCACTTTGTTTTGCACCTGAAACTGACACAACGTTGTAAATCAACTGTACTCCAATAAAGTTTTCTTGAAAAGGAAAGAAAGGAATTGGTACAAGATACTCTCAGTCTTCCCAAGAGCAAGGTGATGGCTGTAGGTCTGCAAAACAAACAAAGATGATTAACTGAATATCATTCAGGACTTAGGTTGTGTGTCATGAGACATAAATGTATCCAAAAATCCTTTTGTAAACACAGGGATCAAGTCCGAATATATTTTTTTAAAGTATGAACTGCCATTTGCAGCAACAGGGATGGGCTAAGAGAACTCAGAAAGAGAACGACAAATACCATATGATATCACTGATATCTGGAATCCAAAAGATGACATGAATGAATTTATCTACAAAACAGAAAAAGACTCACAGACAGAGAACAGATTCCTGGTTGTCAAAGGCAGTGGTGGTGGTAGAGGAATGGATTAAAGAGTCTGGGGTTAGCAAATGCAAACTATTATGTATAGAATGGATAAACAACAAAGTTCTGCTGTGTAGCACAAGGAAACATATGCCATATCATGTGAGAAATCACAGTGGAAGATAATATAAAAAACATGTATATATTATGTGTACCTAAATCACTTTGTTATATAGCAGAAATTAACACACCATCAAAATCCACTAATTTCAATAAAATATTTTTTAAAAAGTAAAATAAAAACTACACTGTTTTAAATTTTCCCTCAGTGACTTAATTGTCCATCAAAGCACTGGGAAATTAACGTGTAGTATGCATCTGAAGGCTGCCTAAGTAATAACTAAAAAAAAATGCAGAAAATATACTTATTTTAATGTAACTATCAATAAATATTTTAAAACTTTTTCTCAACTGAAATTTACATCTTTTTAAAAAAGCTTCCAGGAGTTCTTGTTATGGGTCAGCAGAAATTAATCTGACTAGGAACCATGAGGTTGTGGGTTCAATCCCTGGCCTCGCTCAGTGGGTTAATGGTCCGACATTTTCGTGAGCTGTTAGGTCAAAGATATGGCTTGGATCTGGCATTGCTGTGGCTATAGCATAGGCCAGCAGCTGTAGCTCTGATTAGAACCCTAGCCTAGGAACCTCCATATTCTGTGGGTGCAGCCCTAAAGCAAAAAAACAAAAACGAACAAAAACCTTCCAATCTCTTTGTTAATATTATTCAGTAATGAATTAGAATGCTTATTCTCTCTAGTTGCAGCATGTAAAATCTGTACTTTGTTTGCTGACACTAACTATCCTTTATCTCTGCCATTCAGTGGGAAATGTGAAAGTTAATTTTCTTGAAATTGATAGTCTTCTCTATGAATCTGAAAACATTCTATGCTAAGCTCACTGTTCTTATATGAATTCTCTCAAAAATATTATTTGCAAATATAATTATGCATTAAAAAATAGGATTGATGATGAAATGAACTTTCAGAACTTGTCATAAAATTAATCTAATATTTCACCATAAAAACATAAAATGCAATTTCTCAGATACAGGTAAAAAAGGAAAATGTTGATTATATGCATAAAAAATAAAAATAAGAATAAAAAGGTTTACTGCTATGGTATAAACTAATGGATACTAAACTGATATTCAGAATCTTTTCCAAAGGCTATTTCTTTAACCAGTTGTCAAATTTCCATTTTATTTCTACACTATCAAAATTATTGAGGGTAGCATAAATTCTGTGATGTCTTAAGGAAATTTATAATTATTTATAGTAAAAATTTGTTTGCATTTTAATTTTCATTGTCCATGTTCTATATTTTAAAATAATTATTTTCCATTCCCCAAATAATGAAGTAGTCATTATGCTACTGTGTTGGAGGGAGAAAAATATGAAACTTGCTTTTCTCAAACTTCTGATTCTGAAAGTACAAGAAAGAAAGAGTTTTTCAGATGAGATGGGGCTGGGTTACTATGTTGTAAAGCAGAAATTGACACGACACTGAAAATCAACTATATTCTAATAAAAATAAAAAAAATTTGAAAAAAGAGAAAATTTTTCTCTGACTTTGGTAGTAGAAATCTTGCATCAGACTCACATGGGAATATGTAAAAATAAGATCCCTGGGCACTATCATAAACTACTGAATGAAAATATCTGCACAGTGCTTTTCAGTAACTTGAAAATTTACTAAGCTTCCCCACTAAGAGAGAACCAGTGGAGTAGTGTTTCAAACCAATGGAAACAAAAAGACCCGAGTTCTATACTTACTATGTGTGAGGCTGTTTTACATGCCCATAGATTCCAATGCTTTGCAAAAGAGAACAAAATCATATTCAAAGTTTCTTAAAGAGTAGTCTGACACCCTGTTTTTTGAGAACCATTTTACTCTTTTTTATTTTGGGAATGTTAACAGCATATTTTATCAGTTTTTAAAGGTTTACAGCTGAAGATTTATATTCTCTTTTTTGCCAGGCATTACATGTGCTATACGTGTGTGTGTGTGTGTGTGTGTGTGTGTGTGTGTGTGTGTGTGTTTATTTTAACATAATAGGGTTCAGCATTGTGCTAGTTTGAATACTTTTTCCTCAAAGAACTTTAAATCTGGTAGAAGAGGTAAGACTAACCTAAATCAACCTGCAGAAGATAATATAGGGTGGCAAATGAGTATTGGATTATATGGTATAAAAAGAAAAGATTAACAAAATTTCAAAGAAAGAAAGTAATAAACAGTAACAGAGCATGGCTAGTATTTGCATTGGGAGAAAAGAGGGGAATTTTATGAAAGTGAAACCGTAAACTAAGGGATGATTTTAAACAATAAAGCTATCTTTATAGGGCATCAAGCTCAGCCTAACTAGAGACAAGTTAAGTGTATAGAAAAATGAGCAATTTTATGGATAGATGGTGGAGGTCACGACATGATAAGCAATATGTATTATTTTCCTTTTCTTTCTGTTTTCTCTTTTTACAGCTGTATCTGAGGCATATGGAAGTTCCCAGGCCAGGACAAAATCAGAGCTGCAGCTGCAGTCTACACCATAGCCACTGCAAAACTGGGTCTGAGCCACATCTGTGACCTATGCTGCAGCTTGCAGCAACACTAGATCCTTAAACCACTGAGCAAAGCCAGATATCAAACCTGCATCCTCATGAAATCTATGTCGGGTTCTTAACCCACTGTGCTACAACAGGAATTCTCAAATACATATTTTTAATAGACAAATGTGAAAATAAGTATAGCGTTTAAAAATATCTCCTTTTGGAGTTCCCAATTTGGCTTAGTGGGTTAAGAACACAACTAGTATCCATGAGGATGCAGGTTCTATCCCTGGCCTCATTCAGTGGGTTAAGGATCTGCATCGCCACAGGCTGCAACATAGGTCACAGATGCAGCTCAGATCTGTCATTGCTGTGGCACAGGCTGGCAGTTGCAGCTCCTTCAGCCCCTAGTCTAGGAACTTCCATATGCTGTGGGTGTTGCCAAACAAAAAATTGAATATCTGCTTTAAGTATCAAGATTAATTGGATAAGATCAATTTGGCTCATATAAAAGGCAATACCATGAGTTCGGTTTCAAAAATAATATATTATTTTAATACAAATGTGATAAAATAATATAGAAACTTCCAATTCTTGTCATGAAAGAGTAGCTGATACCAGACCTGCAATACCAGTTTAAATTACCATAAAACTGAACACAAATATTGAGGCATTGAACAAGTAGCTCAAGATTGCAATCAATCAAAAAAAGAGAATTCATGATGTGAGTCTTATTTTGACTACAACTCTCTGACTGGGGCCAATTTCCATACTGCAGGACATGGAACTCAAATCCAAGGAGAATTTACTGATTATACTAAGCTCAGAAGGCAGAGATCAGAGATCTCAGTAGCTAAAGAGGAAAAAGAAAACTGTGATGTATGTACAACATGCAAGGGATCTGCGTCGAATGACAAAAGTCTGTTGATGGTTTCACATTAGTCTTTGGTAGAGGAGTTATCTGTGAACATCTAGGGTTATACTATGTGAAGAAACCAAAGAAGAGGGGCTATCCAGTTCAGAGTAAAAGAGACATTAGCAAATGGGAAGACATTGATAATCTATGCCAGCCACAGTAAAGATACCTTATTAATACCCAGGTCATCTAACTGAAAAAACATGAAAACTTTGCTTAAGGAGTAAGCACAATGCCCTACAGTAAGGTTTATTTTAGACTTTCCTTATAAAGACATAAAATCAAGTTATGCCAAGAAACCTAGGGGAGACAAATTTTTGAGGTTAAGTATGGCAAATTAGAAAAGTGTTGGAAGCATCTTGATATTCCAAAAAGTTGTAATCCAAATGTAAAATGAAGCCTAAACAAATTCAAGTAGAAAATAATTAACTGAGTTAACTGCTAAAGAAAAGACAAAATGCTCTTTTGGGGAAAAGAACTGAGACCAGAATCTTACAGTGAACCATTTCATAAGTACAAAATGAAACAAAATTTTACAAAACCTGATTTGATATTCACGGGAAGGAAGACTCACTCTAGTTAAGATATTAATTTTTCCCAACTTTCTATATATTCAACTCTATATACTCTCTCTCTCTCTCTCTCTCTCTCTGTGTATATATATATATACCCAACAATCTATATATTCAATGTATATTCAACATATCCCAATCAAAATCACAGCAAGTTACTTTGTGGATGCTGACAGACTGACTCTATTTTACGTGGAATGGCAAGAGACCCAGAATAACCAGCACAGGTGATGAGAAAAAATTTGCAGAGTTGACATTATCTCACCACAAGATTTATTATAAAGCTACTGTAACCAAGACAGTGAGATACTGACAAAACCATGGATAAATAGAATAATAGCCTAAAGAGCCCATAAATAAACCTATACAAAGTAGTCAATTTAAATGCAATGGAGTAAAGATAGACTTTTAACAAATGTTGTTAGAACAGCTGAATAGCCACATTCAAGAAATAAGAAGAAAATAATGTAGATACAAACCTTACACTTTTTCCAAATTTAAGTAAGAATGGGGACTTCCTGTCATGGCGCAGTGGAAATGAATCCAATTAGGAACCACGAGGTTGCAGGTTTGAACCGTGGCCTCATTCAGTGGTTTAAGGATATGGCATTGCTGTGAGCTGTGGTGTAGGTCGCAGATGCAGCTTGGATCTGGCATTGCTGTGGCTCTGGCATATGCTGGTGGCTACACCTCCAAACAGAACCTAGCCTGGGAACCTCCATATGCTGCAGGTGTGGCACTAAAAAGACAAAAGCCAAAAAAAAAAAGTAGGAATGGTTCATTGACCTAAATAAAAAATGTAAAACTATAAAACTCCTAGAAGATAACATTGGATAAAATGTAGGTGAACTTGAGTTTGGCGATGATTGTATAGTTACAACATCAAAAACACAATCCATGAAAGAAAAATTTGGTAAATTAGACTTAATTAAAATTAAAAAAAAAAAACCTTTTTTTCCTCTTGAAAGACACTGCTATGAGAATGGAAAAAAAAGTGAAAGACTGGGAGGAAATCTTTGCAAAACATAACATGATAAAGGATTATTCTCCAAAACTTACAAAGAACTGTTAAAATCCAACAATAAAAAAGTAATCTATTCTGTGAAAAGTGGAGGGGATGGGGAAGAGTGATTTTAGAAATACAGCAGAAAAAGAGGACTTGGACACTAATGCCTTCCATGGATACAATGATTCTACAAGCAAATATAGAAAAATTTCCTTTGTAAAAATCATTAATTAATTGCAAGGTTCCTGCAACCTGGCAAGGTTGAAATAAACCACATTGAAACAGCTTGGAGAGATTGGGATATTCTCACATCAAGTGCCCTTCCCCTATTGCAGCATTACATGATGGGGAAGAAACACACATGCTTTTCTCTGGAGAGGGAAAGGAAGGATAAAACTATACACCCAACACTTTGACTTCTCTGGTGTCTGCCTGAAGCACTGGCTTCTGTCTCGCTTGCTTTGGAAGGCTGACAGGACCAGCATACTACAGCCTCACAGGACTACTTAAAAAAGACTGCAATTAGAAATATAAAATTAACACACAGCACAAATCCACTTTTCACCTCAGTGCAAAATGAATAGGTGGAACAAACACCAGCTCCCAGCTTCATTCATGGAAGGTGAGAAAGGATCACACCAAAGATCCAATGCTCTGATTTTGGTGGAAGGCTTGCTTAAGCACTGGCTAATCTCTTCTAACGTGGCCTATTGACAGGGCTCAGCATAAGCATATCTGCATGGGGATACTGAAAATAAAGAAGGTAGTTTGAAATTGCCATTTCATACACCACACTCCACAGCCACACACCACAGGTTTGATACAAATTAAGTGGGCAGAAAAAACTCAAGTCCTAGCTTCTCCCTGGTGAAAGAAGGAAAGGACTAAATTTGTTATCCAATGGACTGAATATAGCAGTGTCTACCCATGGCACTAGTATCTGTTTTACCTGTCTCAGAGTACTGACAGAGCTTCGTATTTTCTTCAAGCCCAGGAGCCTCTGAGAACAAAGATGACAATTTGATCTAGAACAAAGTTTTAAGGGATCCCTACATTCGCTGGCCATGTTCCAAACAAAGGAACAAATAATTGTCTAAACACTAACTTGATTTAAATCGAGATACATAATTTAACTCAGAGAGAATTTTATTTTATTTTATTTTATTTTATTTTATTTTATTTTACTTTATTTTTAGGGCCATACCCATGACGTATGTAAGTTCCCAGGCTAGGAGTTGAATCGGAGTTACTGTTACTGGCCTATGCCACAGCCACAGCAATGCAGGATCCATGCTGCATATGTGACCTACACAACAGCTCACGGAAATGCCAGATCCCCAACCCACTGAGTGAGGCCAGGGACCGAACCCTCATCTTCATGGATACTATTTAGATTTATTTCTGCTACACCACAATGGGAACTCCCTCAGAGAGAATTCTAAACAATTGTTAAGAATTTGTTCAATGAAGTCAGGAGAACAACGCATAAACAAAATAAGAATTTTAACAAAAAGATAGGAAATATAAAAAGTATCAAACAGAAACCATACATCTAAAGAATGCAATAACTGAACTGAAAAGCTGACTAGATGAATTCAAAATCAGACAAGATCAGGCATAAGAAAGAATCAGCAAACTCAGAGACAGGTTATTGGAAATCATCCAATCAGAAGAGAAAAACAAAAATAATGGAAAAAAATAGAGAATGCTTAAGAGACCTATGGGATACCAACAAACAGACCAATATTTATTTTACAGAGTCTGAGAAGGAGAAGAAATACAGAATGAAGCAGAAGACTTATTGAAACAAATATTGAATAAAAATTTTCCAAATCTGGGGAAGGAAATGAACATGCAGATTGAGTAAGTTCAACAAGCCAGCAATAAGATGAACCAAAAGAGTTCTATATGGAGACACTTTATAACCAAGTTGGTAAAAGTTAAAGCCAAAGAAACAATTTTGGAAGCAGCAAAGGAAAAGCAACTTGTCACATAAAAGGGAACACTTATAAGTTTATCAGGATATTTCTCAGCAGGAACATTGCAGGCCAGAAAGGAGTAGTATAATGCATTCAAAATACAAAAAGAAAAGAAAATACAACAAATAATACAAGATCTGGCAAAACTGTCCTTCAAAAATGAAGGAGAAAGTTTTTAAGAAAACAAAAACTGAGGCATTTCGTAAGCACTAGAGTTGCCTTTCAAAGAAATGCTAATGAGAGGTATTTGAGATGAAATAAAAGGAGGTTAAACAGCAATATAAAAATATGTAGAAGCATAATTTTGGTAAGGTAAATAAATAGAAAAGTAGAAAATAAAGTAATGAGTAGTAATGAGTGGTTCACATTTAAATCTAGTATAAAAGATAAAATAAATTTATCAAAGTAACTATAACTTTAAAATATGTTAATGGATACCCAATATTAAAAGATACAAATTGTGACATCAATAACACCAAGTTTTAGAAGGGAGGAAGTAAAATTGTCAAGTTTTTATATGTGACTGATGTTGTTATCAGTTTAAAATAGACTATTATAACTATAGGTTGCTTTATGAATGTTCTATGAAAACTGCAGGAAAACTATATAGGATATACACAAGCAAAAAAGGCAAGTGAATCTAAACATATCAATGCAACGATTCAAGGAAACACAGATGAAAACGGAAAGTGTAAAAAAGGGACAAATGACCTACAAGATAGCCAAAGAACAATGAACAAAATAGCAATAGTAAGTACTTTTCTATCAAATAATCACATTAAATGAGAATGGATTAACTTTGCAATCAAAAGAAATGGAGTAGCTGGAGGAATAAAAATACAAGATCAAACTGGATGTTGACTATAAGAGACATTTTAGATTTAATGACACAAATAGGCCAAAAGAGAAGGATGGAGAAATTATATTATATGCAAATGGTAACCACCAAAAGAGCAGGGGTGGCTATACTTGTATTAGACAAAATATACCTTACATTTAAAGCTTTCGTAAGGGACAAAGAAGGACATTGTATATGATAAAAATATCAAATAACCAAAATGATATTATAATTATAAATATATTTGCACCAATATCAGAACACCTGACTATATAAAGCAAATATTAACAGAAATCAAGAGAGAAATAGACAGCAAAACAATAATAATGACACCTTAATACCACACTTTCAAAAATGGATAGACAATTTTGAAAGAAAATCAATTAAGCTTCGGTGGATTGTAATAAATTATAATGAAAAAGAATATAAAAAACAATAGATATGTGTATAACTGAATTCACTTTGCTGTACACAAGAAAGTAACATAACATTGTAAATTATGCCTTAATTTAAAAAAAATCAGAACTGGAAAGACTATAGACCCAATAGATATAACAGACCTACTTATATAAGGCATCATACACAATAGCAACATAACATACATTTTTTAAGGTACATATGAAATATTCTCCGTGGTAGATCACATGCTAAGTCACAAAACAAATGTTAATTTTAATAAATTGAAACTGTAACAAGTAACTTTCCCAGCCACAATGGTATGAAACAAAAAATCAGTAAACAGAAGGAACATGGGAAATGCACATATATCTGGAAATTCCATGGTTAGTACCCTTGGTATGAATCACCACCAATGTTAACTTGGAATATTCCAAAAAAAAAAACAAAAAAACAAAAATTTAACGTCTTCCTGCTTTTACTTTTGCCCCTCTGAACCAGTCTATTTCCCACAGATCACCATATATATATATATATATATATATATATATATATACACATACATCACATATATATATATGCTGTGTGTATATTTATATATACATACACACATGTACATACATATATGTGCATGCAGATGTTATTATTCTCCAATTCAAAACCAATGACTTCAAGTTACACATAAAACACAATAGAAACTTCTCATCAGCCTTGTATTTGCTTCTTACCTTCCATCACATATTACTTGGGTGACCACAGAAAAAGTATTGAATCTTTTTAAGACTTTCTTTCCTCTAAAAAATAGAGATGATAACAGTATTATCTGGAGTTCTTCTTGTGCCTCAGTGGATTAAGAGCCTGACATACTGTCCATGAAAATGTGGGTTTGATCCCTGGCCTTAACCAGTTGGTAAAGGATCTGGCATTACTGTGGCTGTGGTATAGGCTGGCAGCTGCAGCTCCAATTCGATCCCTAGCCTGGGAACTTCCATATGCCACAGGTGTGGCCATAAAAAGGCAAAGAAAAAAAGAAAAGTAATAATATTTATCTCTTAGAAATGTTGATATGACTAAAAGTATTAATATATGTAAATAATTTAACAATACTTTGCTCCAATAACTGTTTCAAAGATCTTTCATTAGAAATATCAGTAGCAAAGTGATTCAGGAGGGGGGGACACAAAGAAAGATTGCCTTGAAAATGTTGTAAACCTGGTCACTTGTGGTTAACTATGCATCAGTCATCTATTGCTACATAACAAATGACTTCATAATCTCAGTAGCATACAACAATAAGCATTTATTTCTCACATAGCTAATAATTGGCTGGGAGTGTGCTGATCTAGGATTGGCTTGAGTGGGAGCTCTGCTTATTTGTCTGGTTGGTCTTGGCACTATCACTCTGTGTTGAACCTTTATCTGTTCCATTTATTTACTACTGAGAGCCAAACTGACAGAGCAGAAATTATGCAGCCCCCTAAGGGAAATTCTTCTCATAATAAGAAAGAGGGAAAACAGAAGCATGTGAGACTCTTTAAAATCTACATTTGGATTTCTCTTGTGCCTCAGCACATTAAGGCTCTGATGTTGTTACTGCAGTGGCTCCAGTTGCTGCTGTGGTGCAGGTTTGATCCTTGGCCCAGGAACTTGCACATGCTGTGGGCACAGCCCCTCCCCCCCAAAAAAACTAGTGTAGACTCAGATTTAGCACAGTGTCACACTTTTACCCATAATCCATTGTCTACAGCAAGTCACATGCCACATCTCAGGGTAAAGGGACTAGGTAGTACATGATGACTTTTGTTGAAGAATCTGAAGAATTATAGGGCAAACAACGTAGACCTCGGAAGGAGTAAAATATAATGTCCAATGATATCATCTACAAGGGTAAAATAATAAGGTAAAAAGTATGGCGAAGGGAGTGATATAAAAAGCATTGGGGAGTTCTCATTGTGGCTAAGCAGGTTAAGGAGCTGAAGTAGTATCTGTGAGGATGTGGGTTTGATCCCTGTCCTCGGTCAGTAGGTTAAGTATAGGTCACAGATGTGGCTGGGATCTGGTGTTGCTGTGCCTATGGTGTAAGCTGGGAGCTGCAACTCTGCTTCGACCCCTAGCCTTGGGAACTTCC
Organism: Catagonus wagneri; assembly: GCA_004024745.2. Taxonomy (NCBI): domain Eukaryota; kingdom Metazoa; phylum Chordata; class Mammalia; order Artiodactyla; family Tayassuidae; genus Catagonus; species Catagonus wagneri. The sequence goes on from PVHT020000015.1 coordinate 2,038,928, forward strand.
ATAAGCCACAGGTACAGCCATAAAAGAAAAAATAAAAAAATTGGCACAAAATAAACCAAAAGAAAGATTTTGTACAATTGATCTTCAAATGTGTCTAGCAAGTTGTATAAGTATGAAAACTTTTTTTCTTTCTGAAACCAGGATTCATTGACCCCTTTGCCTTTAATCTGTAGGCACTACTTCAGTTTATCCATGGTTTAAAATTTCCTTTTTAGTAAATTGTAAGTTTTAATAATGGGAGAAAATTTGGATAAAAAGAGAGTCACCTCTGCTTCTTGTTACATGAAAGAAAACTACAAAAAAATGGTGTGTTTTACTTTCACAAGGCTGCTATAACAAAATTAGAGCTTCAGAAAAGAGGAATTTTAACAAACATTCATCCTTAGTTTAAGTGGGATGACAAAGAGTGAGGTTATGTAGAGAATAATGGACATTTTACATCCATAAATAAACAAAAATAGAAAGAGTTAACTTTAAACCTGAACAAAAATGACTACTTAAAGACAAGTGAAAATTGTTTGTGGGTCTCAGGGATTGAAATCTTCAGAACTTTCTCAAAGGAAGCTTCCATTGCTGGTTGCTAAATAGCTGAACCACGAATCTAATGTGTTTATTTTTGTACTGCAGGTGTATAGGTTGCAGTTTATCACAGTGATGGCAAAATCCATCATCCTCTGCCTAAAGCTATAATAAGTGTTCACATCGACAAGTCTTCCCTTCAGAGTAAGTCAACTGTAAATTGTCCTTGACCAGTCAAACACAAAACAACCTCTCTGTTAAACTGCTGAAGATAAACAGTTTACTGTCTTTTGTCTTAAAAGGGAGCATGTCAGTGGCAATAATACTTTATAATGTCACATTCTTTAAGCAATACTATTCTACCTTTGCCCACAATCTTAGTGAGATATTAAGAAATGACATAAAATATATGTCTTATTCTCCCATTAATATGATATTTGATTTTTAATGTTAAAAACATTCCATGTTTGAACTAGGAAATACACATTAAAAAGAAAGCCAAGGAGTCCCTATCATGGCTCAGTGGTTAATGAATCCAACTAGGAATCATGAGGTCGCAGGTTCAATCCCTGGCCTTGCTCAGTGGGTTAAGGATCCATCGTTGCCATGCACTGTGGTGTAGGTTGCAGACATGGCTCAGATCCCGTGTTGCTGTGGCTGTGGCATAGGCCAGTGGCTACAGCTCCAATTGGACCCCTAGCCTGGGACCTCCATATGCCATGTATGCTGCGTCCAGCACTGCAGGGCAACAGGGAACCCTGGAAGAGGGATGGCGTGCTACAACAAAACACCCAAGACTCTTTTAGATTTAGAAAGTGGGGGACCAGGAAGCACTCTCGTCTGCTGACAGAGTGAAAAGGAGAGCTCGGCTTTGGCCCACACATCTTTTATTAAGTGAAGGTGACAAGATTAGTGGGCAAGGACAGGCGTAGGCAATAACGAGGTTATCTCCTTAGTGATATAAAAGGGTGTATCTTTAAGACATAGTGCAGCTGTTTATAGAATGACATAATTAATGCATAAGTCCTTTATCTTGTCTTTGAAAGACACTCTGTACTTTAGAACTCTGTGTCCACAGATATTTGCCTTCTGCAGAGTTCAGCTGTTCAGTGGTCTCCAACATATGAATGCGGCCCTAGAAAAAGCAAAAAGAAAAAAAAAGGAAAGAAAGTCAAGCCTATCTACAGAGCAGAAACTGACTTACAGACACAGACAGAAGACTTGTGGTTTCAAGGGGGAAGGGGAGGGAGTGGGATGGACTGGGAGCTTTGGGTTAATAGATGCAAACTCTTACATTAAAAATGGATAGGCAATGTGGTTCTTCAGTATCACACAGGGAGCTATGTCCAATCACTTGTGATAAAACATGATGAAATATAATATGAGAAAGAGAATCTGTGTATATGTATGACTGGATGACTTTGCTGTACTGCAGAAATTGACAGAGAAATGTGAATCGATTATCATAAAATTTACTTAAAAACGTGAGAGCAAAGAAGGTAAAAATAGCAAAATCAATGGGAAGATATTCTTGGGTGATTAGAAGATCTCCATAACTACCATTCTAAACTATTTTCTATATCCAAACACACACAAACACACACAATATTTGCAGGATTTGTATTTTGAAATAATCTCAAATGGGAATTTTGCATGTTTTGAGTACACAATGAAAAGACAGACAGACTTGAACAGGTAAAAGAAAAGTAAAGGAAAATATAAAGGTAAGTAGAACAAATATTTTTGGTTTAAATATTTAAAATGTTTCAAAGGATTTTAAGGAGTTCCCATCGTGGCTCAGTGGTTGATGAATCCGATTAGGAACCATGAGGTTGTGGGTTTGATCCCTGGCCTCACTCAGTGGGTTAAGGATCCGGAATTGCTGTGAGCTGTGGTGTAGGTCGCAGACGCAGATCGGATCCTGCGTTGCTGTGGCTGTGGTGTCGGCCAGCAGCTACAGCTCTGATTAGACCCCTAGCCTGGGAACCTCCATATGCTGCGAGTGCGGCCCTAGAAAAGGCAAAAAGATTAAAAATAAATAAATAAAAGGATTTTAAAAAAATCACTGTTTTTAAATCCAAAAGGCTGACTTTTCTGTAGTGGAAATACTGAACAAAAACAGGTGTACCCTTTCCAAGCACTAAATGTAAATACTGATGACAATTGGCCACAGTCTCTATAATACTCTGGAAGTAGATCACAAGTTGGACTCAAAATTATTTCAGGTACGTTCTCTGACCACAAAGGCATGAAACTAGAAATCAACCACAGGAAAAGAAATGAGAAAAAACACACTACATGGAGACTAAACCACATGCTACTAAAAAACGAATGGGTCAATGAGGAAATCAAGAAGGAAATTAAAAAATACCTCCAGACAAATGATAATGAAGACAACAAACATTCCAAATCTATGGGATGCTGCAAAAGCAGTGCTCAGAGGGCAATTCATAAATATACAGGCCTTCCTCAAAAAAGAAGAAAAATTTCAAATCAATAACATAACCCGCCACCTAAATGAATTAGAAAAAGAAGAACAAACAAAACCTAAAGTCAACAGAAGGAAGGAAATCATAAAGATCAGAGAGGAAATAAATAAAATAGAGATTCAAAAAACAATAGAAAAAAATCAATAAAACCAACAGCTGGTTCTTTGAAAAGGTAAACAAAATTGACAAACCTCTGGCTAGACTCACCAAGAAGAGGAGAGAAAAACCCCAAATAAACAAAATGAGAAATGAAACAGGAGAAGTCACAATGGATATTACAGAAATACAAAAAAACATTAGAGAATACTGTGAACAATTGTATGCCAACAAATTTGACAACCTAGTTGAAAAGGACAACTTCTTAGAGACTTACACCCTGCCAAAACTGAATCAAGAAGAAATAGATCAACTGAACAGACTGATCACTAGGAATTAAATTGAGTACGTCATAAAAACACTCCCTACAAATAAAAGTCCAGGACCAGATGGCTTCACAGGCGAATTCTACCAAACATACAGAGAGGAACTTATACCCATCCTCCTTAAACTTTTTCAAAAATTTGAAGAAGGAACACCCCCAAAGACATTCTATGATGCCACCATCTCATTAATTCCAAAACCAGACAAAGATAACATGAAAAAAGAAAAATATAGGCCAACATCTTTGATGAATATAGATGCAAACATCCTCAACAAAATTTTAGCCAACCAAATCCAACAACATATAAAAAAGATCATATACCACGACTAGGTGGGATTCATCCCAGGTGCACAAGGATGGTTCAATGTACACAAATCAGTCAATGTCATACACCACTCACCACATTAACAAAAGAAAAGTCAAAAACCACATGATCATCTCAATGAATGCAGAAAAAGCATTTGACAAAGTCCAACATCCAATCATGGTCAAACTCTTACCAAACTGGGGATACAGGGAATATAGCTTAACATAATAAAAGCCATTTATGACAAAGCCACGGCAAATATAATATGCAATGGAGAAAAGCTGAAAGCCTTCCCACTGAAATCTGGAACAAGGCAAGGATGCCCATTCTCACCACTGACATTCAACATAGTACTGGAAGCCCTAGCTACAGCAGTCAGAAAAACAAGAGAAATAAAAGGCATCCAAATAGGAAGAGAAGAGGTAAAATTGTCACTGCATAAAGATGACGTGATACAATATACAGAAAACCCCAAAGTTTTCAACCCCAAAATTTCTTGAACTGATCAGCAAATTCAGCAAAGTAGCAGGCTACAAGGTTAACCTTCAGAAATCAGTTGCATTTCTGTATACTAACAATGAAATATCAGAAAAGGAATACAAAAATATAATACCTTTTAAATTGCACCCCAAAAAATGAAGCACCTGGGAATAAACCTGAGGAAGGAGGTGAAAGACTTATATGTTGAGAACTACAAAACATTAATCAAGGAGATCAAAGAAGATACAAAGAAATGGAAAGATATCCCATGCTCATGGGCCGGAAAAATCAATATTGTAAAAATGATCATACAACCCAAAGCAATCTCCAGATTCAGTGCAGTCCCTATCAATTACCCATGACATTCTTCACAGAATTAGAACAAACAATCCAAAAATTTATATGGAACTGCAAAAGACCCAGCATTGCCAAAGCAATCCTGAGGAACAAAAACCAAGCAGGAGGCATAACTCTCCCAGACTTCAGGCAATATTACAGGGCCACAATAATCAAGACAGTGTGGTACTGGTACCAAAACAGACATACAGATCAATGGAACAGAATAGAGAACCCAGAAATAAACCCAGACACCTACAGTCGATCTTTGACAAAGGAGGCAAGAACATAAAATGGGAAAAAGACAGTCTTTTCAGTAAGTATTGTTGGGAAACTTGGACAGCTGCATGCAAATCAATGAAACTAGAACACACTCTCACACCATGCACAAAAATAAACTCAAAATGGCTTAAAGACTCAAATTAAGACAAAAGCCCATTAAACTCCCGGAAGAGAACATTGGCAAAACATTTTCTGGCATCAACCTTACAAATGTTTTTTCAGGGAAGTCTCCCTAAGCAACAGAAATCAAAGTGAAGATAAACCAATGGGACCTCATCAAGCTGACAAGTTTTGCACAACGAAGGAAACCAAAAAGAAAACAAAAAGACAACTTACAGAATGGGAGAAAATTGTTTCAAATGATGCAACTGACAAGGGCTTAATATCTAAAATACACAACTTACACAACTCAACAGCAAAAAAGCCAACAACCCAACTGAAAAATGGGCAAAGGACCTTAATAGACCTTTCTCCAAAGAAGATCAGCAGATGGCCAACAAGCACATTAAAAAAAATGCTCAACATCACTGATGATTAGAGAAATGTAAATCAAAACTACCATGAGATATCACCTCACACCAGTCAGAAGGGCCAGCATTAATAAGTCCACAAACAACAAATGTTAGAGGGGGTGTGGAGAAAAGGGTACTCTCTTGCACTGTTGGTGGGAATGTAAGCTGGTACAACCACTATGGAAGACAGTATGGAGGTACCTTAGAAAACTATACATGGTGCCATATGACCCAGCAATCCCACTCTTGGCCATATATCCAGACAAAACCTGCCCTGAAAAAGATAGTTGAACATGCATGTTCATCACAGTACCGTTCACAATAGCCAAGACATGGAAACAACCCAAATGTCCATCAACAGATGATTGGATTAGGAAGATGTGGTATACATGATGGAATGCTCTTCAGCCATTAAAAAGAATAGATAATGCCATTTGCAGAAACATGGATGCAATTACTGAGTGAAGTAAGTCAGAAGAAGAAAGACAAATACCATTATGATATCACTTATATCTGGAATCTAATATACTGCCAAACTATCCTTCTACAGAAAATAAAGTCACGAACTTGGAGAACAGATTTGTGGTTGCCAAGAGGGTGGGGGAGGGAGTAGCATGGTCTGGGAGTCTGGGGTTAATAGCTGTAGACCAATGCCTTTGGGATGGAAAAGCAAGGAAATTATGCTGTATAGCGCTAGGAACTATGCCTAGTCACTTGTGATGAAACTATGTATGTTTGAGTAACCGGGTCACCATGCTGTACAGTTGAAAAATTGACAGAAAACTGTAAACCAGCTATAATGGAAAAATTAAAAAAAGAAAAATGATGGACTCATAATGTGTTATCATTTAGGAAAGAAGTTTCCAAGAAGTAACACTAACAAATTAGGAATCTCTGATCCAAGTGTTGTTTACATCAGAAATTGAAATATTTGTTTATTCCATACCTTGAACAAATGCCTGCTCATACTGATATATTTCATGGGATGCAAATTATGTCCTAGCGCTTGGGGGTACATGTTAGGAGAGACACTGTGAAATAAAGCATCTCCAGAACTTTTTAGAGTCATTTAATATTTTTCAGATCTATTGATTCTTATACAGAAAACTTTTTCCAAGTTGATATTTTTAGCGTCATTTAATATTTATTATCAGGCAAAGAGAGTCAACAAATTGCCTCTGAAGTTTAACCTAGAATATATGAAATATGCATGTAGAATATGACCTTCAAACCTAATAAAGTTTTTACATATATGAGTATTTGCTTTTTCTAAAATTTTTAACAAATACTACAAATAGGTCACAAAATATTGGTAGCAACAAAATTACACAATACTTTTGAGAAAGTTTAACAAAACAAAGATTATGAATTTGTCCCTCTAAACCAAGGGTGCCTTTAGTACTACGTAGATACAAGGCTTCTGGCAAGATGTCAGGAGCCTTAAGGGCCCGAAACCCTGAGGCTATACAATGGCAGGTATTTGAGAGACCACTGGAAAAACTCAATTAGCTGAATGTGATTTTGGAAACATTCAGATGAAGAATTTTTTTTTTCATTTTTCATCAGTATGTTTAGGCCCAATCTTAATTTCCTTAACAATTTATACTATTTTTAAGTTCATTATTTTTGCTTAAAAGAATTATTTCTCTTCTTTTGCTCTTTATCATAAAATCTTTAAAGGATAAATGATTATGTTGTTTTGAGATAACAAATCACTAGCATCATCAAGGTGGTACACTAAAACCATAATAAATATTTTTTTACCTCATAATCTCAGTAAGACTTATTAAACCCCAATTAAATTATATTTAAGATTTATACCGAAGTCTTTTCAGAGGGTATCCAGATTTACTTAGGCCCATACTCAGGACAAAGTCTATGCTATCTGAGCAGAAAGACATGTATTTTTAGGTCCTCCCACGTAACCCATTGTCGAGAGTTGAGCCACAGCATGAAAGTTAATTTGATTTTAGATTGTTTAATTTGGCTGTGGCCCTAGAGGGAAATAAAAAAAAAGCAAACCTGTTTTTGATTCTCACCATTTTTCTATTCAATAACTGATTTCCAAAGTATGTCCAGACATTGGTTTCAGGGAACTTGTTAGAATAACTGTTATATTCTAGGACCCCCCCCCCAAATTCTTTCACTTTTCAAATGACTGGTACTTAAGCTTGTTGTTTTCTTTAAACACTGGCTGACACACAGTGTAGTCATTTTTCTGTCCTGACTCTGAATGCGTACTGTGAAGTGTGGGCAAGGACAGCAGAAAGAGAATTCCAGGCCTATAGAATATTACTAAATAATGGATGTAATTGGAGTAAGACAGCTAATTCAAAAAATGGTAATGCTTCAATAAAGCAGGTATTATCTTTTATCATGAAAATTAATTTAAGCTGTACAAAAATTTTCCCCTCTAATAATCCTTAACAAATAAGCACTACTTGAAAGTGACCAATAAAAATGCCGACACATTTCATTATAAGGCATTACTATTGCTCAAATATCATCCATCACTTTGCATTACTTTGATGTAACGCAGTATTTTGATGCAGTTTGATGTGACAGTCACTGAAAAATGTCATCTGCAAAAATTCTGAGTTAAAGCTGTTCATTTTAAACCTATTTTTGCATAATATAACATCAAAACTTTAACAATATCATTTAAAAATAAATGTATCTATTTTTCACTTACTGTAACATTTAAAATGGCACAGCATAAGTTCCATGAAACAGGATGGGTGGCTGACAGGGGCATGGATATTTTGCTATATCAATAGATTATAGGTACAATATTTTACAACTGCTTCATCTCTATTCAGAATGTTCAAAGGTTCCTGGGTCAACTGCTTCCTATTTACTTAAATTTATATTGACTAGCTTCAGAAAGCAAATCTGACAAAATGATTAATTAGACTTTATAGCTCATTGGCAGGTTATAGCTTAACAGAATTAGCAGAGCTCAAGTTCACCTTTAAATATCATTATGGTCTTCATATTAAAAATGTCAAATTATATTTTTGTTTTGTAACAAAATCCAAGAAGACTTATTACAAATTTATAGCAGTGACAATGAAAAACTCAACAGGACACCTTATTTAATACATGGCTTGCACAGCAATAAGAATATTTCTCAGAAAATTTATTTAGTGGCTTATGATGTATAAACTTGCATTTTAAATATAAAATGTTTCTGAATACTCTGTGACAACACAGCAATATGTTTATCTCCACCAAATTGGAAAAAATGTAATATAATGATAAAATATTTAAAACTACATATTTCTGATCTTGTTTATTATATTAGATGTGTCCTGAAAACTTGTCTACAGCAATATTTTATATATTACATTCAGAATAATATCTGGGTTAATTTTTGTTATGAATTACTATAGAAAAACAAGTTGGATTAAATACACGCTAATGAAATGATTCCTTATATCAGAGTAAAAATATTGATTTTATGTCTCATAGGCATCTCAAATTAAATATGTTCCAAACTGAATTACTGATCTTTTTTACCTCATAACTTCTCCCACAACCTACCACTTCTCATTTTATTATGATTTTATCTTTCCCATTGCTCAGGTCAAGCACCTTTTAGTCCTCTCTGACTTTTGTTTTCTTTCACATTCAGGTACATTCTAATAGAAATCTTGTTATTTATACATTCAAAATATATATTGAATCAAAATATTTTTCACCATCTCCAGCTTTTCTTTTTATTTTTTTACTTTGAACTAAATCACCATCATCTTTCACCTGAAACCTGTGCTAACCTTCTTATTCCTATTTTTATTCCCCTGTAGTATACCTCACACAACAGACTAATCCGGTTAATAGGTCATTTCTCTACTCTAAATCCGTATTACTCAGATGAAGATTGTGTCCTTGCAATGGCTTACAGTACTCCTCTGACCTGCTCATCTCAACTCATTCCACCCCTCTTTGATCTCATCTATTACTACTCTCCTCCACACTCACTCTGTTCCATCCCCACTACTCTAATAGGCTAATAATGTCCTCACATTAAGACATTGATACTAGCTTTTTTCTCTGCCTGAAATGCTCTTCTTCTGGGTATTTGCTTTATAACTTCCCATATTAATTTTCTTATTTATGATTTGTTTCCCCTGTTAAAATATAAGTTCCATGAGGGTAAGGATCATTACCTATGTCATTCACTGATATGTCTCAAACACGAAAGATAGTAACTGAATCCTACATAAATTTCCTGAATTGAAAGTACATGGATATAAAACAAGTAAAGCTCAAAAATAGAAATGTTTCATAGCATAGGCCCTTGTAACAAATTAAACCTACTACACCTTGAATGGTCTAGTTTCAATCACCTTTGTCCCTCTCTCACTCTCTCTCGTTTTTTTTTTTTTTTTTTTTGTCTTTTTAGGGTTGCACCCATGACATACGGAGGTTCCCAGGCTAGAGGCCAAATTGGAGCTGTAGCCACTGACCTACACCACAGCCACAGCAACGTGAGATCCGAGTCGTGTCTGTGATCTACACCACAGCTCAGAGCAACTCTAGATCCTTAACCCGCTGAGTGGGGCCAGGATGGAAACTTCGTCCTCGTGGATGCTAATCAGATTCGTTTCCACTAAGCCACGATGGGAACTCCCACCTTTGTCTCTTGATATGGCCTAGAGCTGAAGGTTATTGGCACTGTTGTGACACTATAATTGAGATCTTCAAATATCATCATTTAGTAAACAGTATCCTCCTTATTATTTCCCAGTCACCTAACTGTTCCCAGTGGATTTTCCAAAGAATTTTGGGCAGTCTATTAGCTCAAACACCCAAGGTCCAGAATTGGAAACTGGGAAAATATTTATTCAGATACCCTGATTCATACTCTAAGCCTTCCGAACTAGCAGGTCATCCACACAGAATTGTTTGATGATATCCATATTCACACTGAGACTCACATAAGCAAACACATATGATATAGCTACATATACATTATCATGTTTTAATTTTCAGCAAAAAAATATATATATAAACATAATCCCAGCAATATTCTTGGGATCCACAACCCAGAGTAATGAAAAGAAAAAGAAAAAGAAGCAAGTGGGACCTGTTAAGTTTCATAGCTTTTTCATAGCAAAAGAAACATTAAAGAAAAAGCAAAAATGGAAAGAAAACCTGCAGAATGGGAGACAAGCTTTGCAAATGAGGCAACTGACAAGCTCTCAATAAGTATATATGCCTGTTGCTTTTTCAGTAAAGACTTATGGTATATTCAATTAAAGCAAGCTTTTTGGGGGGGGGGCTTAGTTTTCTAACAGTGATTTTTAATCATGTGTGATTATTTCCTCTCTCCTGATCCAGAGAACATGTTTTAATATCTACAGACATTTTTTTTTTTTTTTTTGTCTTTTTGCCTTTATGTAGAGCCGCACCCGCGGCATATGGAGGTTCCCAGGCTAGGGGTCTAACAGGAGCTGTAGCCACCGGCCTTCACCACAGCCACAGCAACGCGGGATCCGAGCCGTGTCTGCGACCTACACCACAGCTCACGGCAACGCCGGATCCTTAACCCACTGAGCAAGGCCA
>PVHT020000015.1:2049941-2077129 GCA_004024745.2 Catagonus wagneri
ATATCTACAGACATTTTTTAAACTTTATTTTTTAATATACTTTTCCATTATGGTTTACCATAGGCTATTGGATAAACTTCCCTGTACTAAGAGTAGGACCTTGTTATTTATCCATTCTATACTTAATAGCTACATCTGCTAAACCCAGTCTCCCAGAGCCATCCCATTCCCTCCCCCTCCCCCTTGGCAACAAAAAGACTATTCTCTGTATCCCTGAATCTCTTTCTCTTTTTTAGATAGGTTCATTTTTGTCATATTTTAGATTCCACATATAAGGGATATCACTGGTATTTGTCTTTTTCTTTCGGAATTACTTCCCTTAGTATGAGAACCTCTAGTTGTATCCATATTGCTCTGAATGGTATTATTTCACTCTTTTATGGCTGGGTAGTATTCCTTTGTGTACATGAACTCTATCTTCTTAATCCATTAATCTGTTGATGGACAGTTAGGTTGTTTGCATGTCTTGGCTATTGTGAGTAGTGCAGTTATGTACATAGGGTTGTATGTCTTTTTTTGAATTATAGTTTTGTCTGGGTACATGTCCAGGAGTGAGATTGAAGATTATATGGTAATTCTATTTTTAGTTTTCTGAGAAACCTTCATATTGTTTTCCACAGTGGTTGTACCAATTTACTGTCCCATCAACAGTGTAAGAAGGTCCCCTCCTCTCCACACCCTCTCCAGCATTTGTTATTTATGGAGTTATTAATGATGGATATTCTGGCCCATGTAGGTAGTACTTCATTGTATTTCTGATTTGCATTTCTCCAATAGTTAGCAGTACTGAACATCTTTTCATGTACCTATTGGCCATCTGCCTTTCTTCTTTGCAGAAGTGCCTCTTATGGCCATTTTTCAATTGGGATGCCTTTTTCTTTGCTATTGAACTGTATGAGTTGTTTGTATATTTTGGAAATTAAACCTTTGTTGGCCACATCATTAGCACATATTACCTCGCATTTTGTATGTTGTACACATGAAACAAATATAATGCTGTAAATCAACTATGTTTCAATAAGTAAGTAAATGGAAGAAAAAAAATCACTAGGGCTGAGGTTGAGAAGCTCTGCTCTAAACTCTGAAAGAAGCACAGTTCTATTCCTAGTCCTGGTAAGTCAGTGTCTCTTTATACATTTCTCACTTCAGCCTTCATCAGTCTAAGTATCTTAAATTACATGCTTACTGTCTTGAAAGGAAATCACCTAGGTATTTAAAATCTATCTAGAGAAATAAATCCTGTCTCTGTTAGAAATTTTGGACAGTGTTTTATATACTTAATGAAGTCTGTGTTCATTTATTCACACCTTTATATATTCATCCATGCATCAAAAATTAATAGGGCATTTAACTCTGTGTATAGTCGATTGCCCATTGCTAAGAGTCAAAAAATATTACATGCTAATACATGCTTTTGTCTTCTACTTGCTTACATTGTAGGAATTACATAAGGCAAATCTATGGGATGAATCCTGTCCCCAAACATAGTCTGTTGGGCCAGCACAGTATTTTTTTTTTTTTTTTTTTTTACTTTTTAAAAGTAGAGTTTAGACAGGTGTATGTGTTTCCAATTTTGGCCACAGTAGTCACTTACATTACCTGCTATTCTTGAACATTTTTGAATTTGAGATCCTTGATTTCAAACCCAGTTGAGGAAACAGGTGACTATATGAAATGTAAAAAGGCAACAAAAGAGAAAAAATTATATAAATAGGCACTGATATAGGCCTTGGTTTTCTTATCTGTGAAGTGAAGCAGTTGAATTAGATGGTCTTTAAGCCCTAGTATTTAATAGTGTCAGAACGTTGTGGGTATTATACGCTTTAGGTGGAAAAAACTGACATGGACTGAAGTTTTCAGGGAAGATTTACAGGAAGAGGCATGGTTGAACTTAATCTTGAAGGTTAGGATTTGGAAATGGAAAGAGATGAAGGTAGAAGTAAAAGAACATTATGATCCAATCATCTGTCAATGGACGTTTAGGTTGCTTTTATGTCTTGGCTATTGTGAATAGTGCTGCAATGAACATGCATGTGCCTGTGTCTTTTTTCAAGGAAAGTTTTGTTCTGATATTGGATTAAGAAGATGTGGTGTATATACACAATGGAATACTACTCAGCCATAAAAAAGAACAAAATAGTGCTATTTGCAGTAACGTGAATGGAACTAGAGACTCTCATATTAAGTGAACTAAGAAAGAAATATACAAATACCATATGATATCACTTGTATCTGGAATCTAATATATGGCACAAATGAATCTTTCCACAGAAAAGAAAATGATAGACATGGAGCACAGACCTGTGGTTGCTGAGGGGAGGGGGAGGGAGTGGGTTGAATTGGGAATTTAGGGTTAATAGATGCAAAGTATTGCCTTTGAAATGGATAAGCAATGAGATCCTGCTGTATAACACAGGGAACTATGTCTAATCACTTATGATGGAGCATGATAATGTTAGAGAAAAAGAATGTATACGTATATGTATAACTGGGTCATCTTCCTGTACAGTAGAAAATTGACAGCACACGGTAAAGCAGGTGTAATGGAAAAAATAAAAATCATTATAAAAAATAACATTATGGGGTAATGATGTGAACAAAGGTAAATGTACAAGGACTATTTGTTTGACAGTTACTAGACTAAGATAGTTCTTTCAGTTGTTTGCTATAGCAAATTAAGAATACTCTACCTGGAGTTCCCATCCTGGTGCAGCGGAAATGAACCTGACTAGGAACCATGAGGTTGCAGGTTCGAACCCTGACCTTGCTCAGTGGGTTAAGAATCTGGCGTTGCTGTGGCTGTGGTGTAGGCTGGCAGCTATAGCTCCAATTCAACCCATAACCTGGGAACCTCCATATGCCACGGGTGCAGCCCTAAAAAGCAAAAAAAAAAAAAAAAAAAAAAAAAAAAAAAAAAAAAAAGAGAGAGAGAGAGAAAGAATACTCTACCTAAAGGTAGTAAAGTCTTGAATCCTTGTCTGAGTTGAATAACTTCCTCATACAAACTATGCATTTGAGAAAACAATGCTTGATGGCTTATGAAAATTGAAAATAAAATACAAAATGTTCTCATCAGTATTCTTACTCACTACTTGGAGTAAATGGAAGCAGATATCTACAATACGCCTTATTTTTAACTTACTTATGTAGAACTCTGAGAAGTCCAATAACCTAATACTCCACTAATTATTGTACCTGATCAAAGACTCAGGTTTAATTAGTCCAGATTTTCAAAAAGTTGTAATTTATACTTAGAAATTGCTGGGCTAGCATCAATGTATATAAGAAAGGAAAAGTTGCTGGAAGGATTACTTTTTTTTTGCTTGATACACTTTAATTGAACTAAAAATATTATCAGCAATTTATTATGCAAAATAATATAGTTGTCTAACCTGTCCCTCATTTTTGGCCTCATCAAGAACCATGGTACAATTTAGAAGTGTGTGCGGTTCCTGCTGTGGCCCAACAGGATCAGTGGTTCTCTGCAACTCCTAGATGTGGGTTCAATCCTCGGCGGGCACAGTGGGTTAAAGGGTCCTGCTTTGCCACAGCTGCAGCATAGGTCACAACTGTGGCTTGAATCTGATTCCTGACCCAGGGAATTCCATATGCCACAGGGCAGCCAAAGAAAAAAGAGCAAGTGTGGCTCAATTAAACAGAATTTACCTTGGCTAACCTTTTGTCAATTATTGACACTAAAAATTGAAATTATATTTATGATTAACATAATTTCCTAAAATGATATTTTAATGCTAAAATCATGACAGATGTAAATTAATATTAGCATTGTAGTATACTTTGATTACCAAAGTAGGAAAGTGAATTCAGAAATTTGAGGACAAGTGAAATATTAAAGAATATGAGCTCTGGAATCAGGACAAATTAGTTATATTCAATTCTCAGAGCTGTAAATAAATACAATCTACTTTAGATAATTTCTATGAGATAAAATACACCAATGCACAAAAAAAGCTTAGGACAGAATCTGGCAGAAAGCAAATACTCAATAATTATTAGCTGCCATCATCACTGACAACATTTTAAACATGTCAATATATAGTTTCCTCCAAAAATATCTTAAAAGCAATTCCAAGAGGGCTTAGATAGGTACAGAGTGGAAATCAACTACCTCATCTGATTCTGAAGCCTTTGTCTTTCATCATATGTCCTCTTTGTAATAGGGAACACATTACATTGGCAGCACCCAGCCTAATTAATGGAACCAGTTTGATGGTCTTAAGCCAACCAACCCAGAGCTCCCTCAAGCCACTTTATTCTGTATGGTCTTATTTAAAGTGTTATTCAGTCCTCTTTGCTGAGCTATAGTTTGGAATAAATACTTAATTCTTTAAACACTTGATTTTCTTTTTAGGGCCACCCCCATGGCATATGGAGGTTCCCGGGCTAGGGATCGAATCAGAGCTGTAGATGTTGGCCCACACCACAGCCACAGTAATGTCAGATCCAAGCCACGTTTGTGACCTACACCACAGCTCACAGCAACGCCAGATCTTTAAACCACTGAGCAAGGCCAGGGATGGAACCTGCGCCCTCATGGATGCTAGTCAGATTTGTTTCCTCTGAGCCACAATGGGAACTCCACACCTGATCTTTCACAAGAAATCCTTTAATTTCACCTTTATTCTTTCCTATTCTTTCCTGTTTTTCTTCATTTCACACTTTTTTCTTTCTTAGGACTTAGTTCTGTGTTCAATCTAGGCTCTATTGAGGCTGCCCTTTTTCCTTGAAAACCGTGTTTTCCTTTTGTGATTCTTCAATTTTTATTTTCTGTTCAAATGAACCATATTCCCTCAAAACTGGAGTACTGATTAAATCAAAGGATCCCACTCACAGATATATCCCAGAAATACTATAGTTTTTTAAATTCAAACCAGTGGACCTTGAAGGGCAGTCTTAGAATATTCCTTACCCTTACTCTGGAGCCTGCTCCCAGCAACCATTTTCAAGAGCTAGCTAGTCATCAACACTATGTTATAGATCTTAGGGATATAGAAGCAACTAAGACTTTATAACAAACAAATTTTAATGTTCCTTGTTTTCTACAGATTCTTTTTTATACCTACCTACTCCAAATAAAGGTTACTCATGTAGGCAATATTGTTTATGTCTCCATGGGCAATCCCCCTAGGTTTTACAGGACTATTATTATAACTAAGGTAATAGAATTATTACTTGAAGAATTCAGGATAAATAGATATGCAGGGCTGTTCCAATATAAGTGATTCTGTATCCAAGCAGTGGGATTGGGGGTTGGAAGCTATGCCAAAATCTCTAGGATCTCCAAATTCAGGCACTACTTGATGAGATTAAGGGGTCTTATACTACATAGATTTGCTTATATCAAAATCTCCCCATAAGGTATGAAGAAGGTGAGAAATTATCTTGGGCCACTAGAAAAGCAACTTCAGAGAAATATATGCTGAAAATTATAGCAAGAAAAGAGATGAAGTGTGGTGCTGTACAATGAGAAATGTCATAGGTTTGCTTCCTAAATACTCTTGTAGGCTCAGTGCATTAAACCTCATCAAAAAATTGTAATTCTAAAGCCAAGCCCTAGAGGGTTCTTGAAGGCTACCATAGCTTCTGAGCATGTGCAATTCCTGAATATTCTGGAGTGACAGTGGAAGCTATTGACATCAGTGCAGACTATTAGCTGAGATGAGAGATATTACTGGGGGTAAACCATGTAAGCTGCAATTGGGAGTGTTGGAATTATGAACAATTTGATAAACTATTCACTAAGGGTAAAACCTGCCTAAAAAGGAAGTTTCAGAAATACAAACTGTTTAAGACATTCACATAGCAAGGAGGGAAAATATGGAAATAGGGATTGTATTACATAAAATGATACACCTTTTGAAAATAACATCTTAGCCTGGATTAGTGTTAAAAGGCAAACTTACTCTAGTGTATCATCTTATTTATTTAGTTTATCCTCCAGTGGAATATACCTGTCAGGGTACAATTTGTTGTGTGTTTTATTTGTTTTTGTTTTGGAGGGATAAATTTAGGATAAATTTGACAGAGGGTTTTATAAAATAAAAATTGTTGCTTCATTTAAAAATTATAAGTTATTGATGGAAAAAAGACTTTTAACAGTTGAGTTTGCATCATGGTTCTTGTTTATTTACCAATAAATCAAATGATTTTTATGCCATTACCTCTCAAATGTTATGGATAAAAACATTATTTTAAAGGGCTGAATTACTTTTTTTAGAACATAAAGGGATAACTTAATCTGTTAATTAGACACAAAAAGCATGGGAATTTTTAAGGTCTATCACAAATTTGAAAATATGCAATCTATTCAATGGGTATGATAAATTGATAGTATCAGACAAATATTTCATTATATTGTCATTATCTTATCTACTTATTTAAAATATGAATTGATGCTGAATTCACATTAGTAAATCATTATATTCATGTAAGCATAAATTTTAGATAGAAACTTTATAAAACATTATCTAATACAGATCTGAAGCAGGTTCCAATGGAAAAGCAGAGTCCAAAATAGTTTCAACCAAATACAACTTATTTTCACATACCTCATCGTATTTTCAGTGATCATAATATATTTGTAGTATTCGAAGATTCACAAAATGAGAAAGCTGTCTATGCACATTCTATTTTTTATACAAAGAATCATCTTCTGATTTAGATTCTTATCAACTGCTGGCCTCAACTTCATTGCTATGTAAGATGATGGAAGAAATGATTTATTGCATTCTGTCATTCTTTCTAGAGAAGAATAATCTTCCTCCTCAGTATTAAAGTGGCTTTCAGGCAAATCAATCAACCATAGATCATGTCATAAGTCTGTCTTCTGATGTTAATAAAGCATTCTGTAATGAGTTTTTATGTGTTGTATTTAGAGACAGTGAAAAAACTATAATAGGCTGCTTGCAAAGGACTGTAGTGACCGTAATTTGTGATAATACAGTTGAGAATTCTTAGTTGTATGGCTTTCTTTGTAAATAATAAATATTTGAATATACCAATATATGTTTTTTTCATTGATTTTAGAAAATGTGTTAAGAACTTTTAGAAATGTTTCATTAAAAGAAAACCTCCATATTTGGAAAATATGGAGACAAAATGAATATGCTGTAGTTTCAGCATTTTCTTATGATAACATAATACCTTTATTTACTTCAAGCTACTTTCTTGAATAAGACTATATAAGACATACTATTAAGAAGAAAAATGGAACTTTTGCAATAATGAATCAATCCCTCTTAGTGCTTATCACATAAACAATTTCTCCTGTGATTTTATACAACATGTGATGATAGAACAATGCAAAATTGTTGAGGTGAAAAAATCACAACATCAGTGTCTAGCATTTTACTAAACTTTATTTTAAATGGAGACACTTTTCTAGTTAAGTATTAGGTAAAGTGAATAATTTACATTATCTATGAATACTCTCAGGCCAACTATAAGTCATTACCTCCATATTACCAAAGGTAAGAAAAGAATGGTATCTACTACAGAATTGAAATATTTAGGAGTATGACTGAATAATGACATATCTTAGGGTCATCACATTCAGTTTGGTAATTGAACAAGGCACATCTTAAGTGAATAGCCATAGAAGCATCAAGAATATTTTAGAAAATAGATAAGAAATTCCCTTTTATCGGTAACTCTGGTAATAGTTATTTGATTATATGTGTCAAATGCTTAATTCTGTGTTGAAATTTGATATATTTAATGCCGTTCAATATTAAGTTATTTTGATAGTTCAAAAGTGGAAGATGAAACATTTAGATCTCTACTTCCAAAATAAAGGAGCTAATTTTCAAAATGTAATTTTATGAAAGTAGAAGATATGAGCAAAATCTCTTTTAGAATTTACAAGCACATTATTTTTATTTTATTATTATTTTTTTTATTTTTGCATTATAGCTGGTTTACAGATTTCTGTCAGATTTTCCAACTGCAGCGCGTGGTGACCCAATTACATGTACATATATGGATTTGTCACATGTAATTAGATATAGTTCCCCGTGCAATACAGTTGGAGCTCCTTGCTATTCCATCATTAAAGCACGTTATCCCCATTCCCTCCCACCCCTCCCCCACCCCTCGCCCGACCCCTTGGCAACCACAAGTCTGTTCCCCAAGTTCGTGATTTTCTTTTCTGTTGAGATGTTCATTTGTGCAGTGTTTTAGACTCCAGTTATACAGTCACACCCACAGATGGCATAAAATACTGAGATTTAAAGTTTTTCTGTTTCTGTTGATATGTACAGTTTCATTACTAAGATAAGATGGAAAATTCAGAAACTTATATGACCACATCACACTTATTAAATAAGAATTTAAGTTATCGGGTAAGAGAAATGTACCTAATAATAACACAAGCATTTTTGCATGCAGATAATTTAATGTTCTGTTTAGTACCATGGAATTTTCAGATATTTCTAGAGTGTGCTGTTTATTTATATTATTTTTCATTTTAGCTTATTCCTCCTTTTGAATACCATAAATGTCTTTCTTATCCTCAGAGAGTCATCCAGCAGGAGTTTGGGTTTTTAAAAAGTCAGTTAGGTTGTTAGATTACTTATCAGGATGTACTGGTGAGTTATTTCATGTCCTTATGTCACTGAATTAGATTGCTAAAGTACAACCTTTACAATCTATCACTTTTTCAGATCTTTTAAGTGCCATTGATATCGTCCTGGAAATTTCAATCACCACAGTGAGAATTGGCTTTGGGAATTATTGATGTCTATAATATGGTAATATGTCAAGGCAACAATGTCATTTTTGTGTGGCTCCCAGTTTGTGTAGATATTAAAGGAAATGAAATGGGAGATAAAGCAGTCAAAAAGCCTTTGTAAAATTATTCAGGAGTATCAAATATTTAATGATTTTAAAGGGAATATAATTTATAACAAAAACAAAGAACAGATGTGAAATAATGAAAACTAAGTAATGAGGATTAAATAAGTTCACATAAATAGAGAATTTTGCAAATTTATTATGTTCTTTAAACTTATTTTTTAAAATATCGACACATTGTTTTTATGGGAATCCAAATATTCTAATTATCATTTGAATTTTTGTCAATGGCTGTTTTGTAGTCACAATTTTATTTATAATTGAAACAGAATGTACTTGTGATCAGAGAGAGAACTATTTTCTTTTTCTAATACTTGAAAATGTAATTATGATATCATACTGGAATGTAATAATTAGCAGCCATAAAAAATAAAGGGATTATAAATGTAATTAATAAATGACATTATCTTAAAATAACTCCCAGGATATTGTTGACTTAGAAATGCTAATAATTTGAACAATACCCACCTACTTCCAAACTAAAAAATAATTAAAGTATAGCTCTTTAGTTTCCCTGAAATCTTAAAATTACTAGAATTCAGTAAGTTAAAAATATAGTATATAGTGCAATCTCTTAAAGAATGATTAGCTTATCTTTAAAGTCAAGTAACAAGTTTTTCTAAGTAAAATAATGAGTTTTGCTTCAAGCGGTTGTTTTGGCATCTCTACTAAGAATGTAGAGATTCTTAGTCATTTACCACAGTTGTGCTTATGTTTCTTTAGTAAATTACACTGTATTGTCTTATATAAATAAGAATAATAAAATTGCCTTTAGCCTGGTTCTCTCTTGAGGAGAGCAGTAATATTTGCAGCATCATTCATAAAATATTTCCCACTCTGCAGTCCAAGGTGAGATTTTTCTAAGAAATGAAATCATTGCTATGATACAATGGCTAGAGGAAAGGCAGATAAATAAGACCATGATAAACACTGACATAAATATTTTCTTAATAGTCTTATTTTAAAAGATTTCTTAGGTAGAGACAGTAACAAACATAATTGTGTTAATATCAAAAATACAATAATTTATTATTTATATGCATATGGCCTGCCAAATCAGGTTTATCTTTTATAACTTACAACATGTTGCTATAACCTCTTTTTAGTTGTACATTTGTTTTTAATCCTTGAAGCTTAAAATTCCACAAACTACTGTCCTCTCACACTGCCTCTGTTAATTATGAACAACAAAGTCTGATCTTTCACCTTCACTCAGAACCTACTGCTACTACTATTCCCCTTTCCTTATGCTTCCTCCAATCTCCATTCTCATTTATTCACTTATCCATCTATCAATCCAGGGTCTGTGATTTACACTCCATTGAAATCCTTTGTAGTGCCTTCCCGGCACTTAAATAATAGGAAACACTAGTGTCAATTGAGCATTTATCACTTAAGGGTTGTTCTAAATGTTGCCATGTATACTGTTATTACTTCCATTTTATACTTGAAAAAAATGAGTGGCGAGGATGTTAACTAACTTTCTGATTTAGAAATGGAATCAAATCTGTGGCCCGGTAATTTTAACAAATGCACCAATAGACTCTGAAGAAGAAAACCACATGCCTTCTTCCATTAGGCATTAATTGGATAGTATACTATTGAGTCTTGGAGTGCAAGGGTACAAGAATGTAGGTCCACCATGTGACAGGAAAGGTATGCATGCAACAGGAAAGCTATTGCCTATAACTGATATAATCTTTCTGACCCCAACTTTATGCATATATTTCTGACTCATCAGTTTACCATATTTCAGTATCCTTTAGTGAAGTATTTTCTTGTTACTAACACCTTTTTTTCCTATCAATTCTTACTTTCAGAAACACCACCTCCCTCCAAACACACACACACTTCCACAAATATCTTTACAAGAAGACACATATGTAAATGGGCAGAGATGAGTGGCTTTCATGACCTTCTGGCAATGGAAGCGTGTATGTGAGTGAGGATTCTGAATCCCTAATGAAGTCTTTTCTATGGAGCAACTGATTCAGCATAATCTCTGGATCATTTGCCCAGCCCCACTCCCATCACTGGTCTAAGACATCTTCATCCTGACATAGGCATCTGCTTGTTAACCTTCTCATCCTTTCCACACATCTCTATTTATCACTAGAGATGGGGAACTTCTGCATGCTATGTGAAGGCCCTTCTGAATCAGAAGCACTGTCTCAGGTTCATTTATTAATCCTTGTCACAACTTCATTATTACTATTGTCACCACCACCATCATCACCCACCATTTCAGTGATCTCTTTTCAAAATTCCAAGTAGAGAGTGAGTCAGATACCCTGCTAAAACCTGGAAAAGAATGGATCCCATATATCAATACTCACATATCATAGTTTTGATTATATCTATATTCCTAAAGTTCCTTGGGCGAGAGGTTCCTTTTCTTTTTATCTTTTGGCAGACTTTCTCTTGGTCATATTCTTCTCTTTTGAGAGGTAACTTCTATATCACTCCTTTCACTGAAACAAAATAGCAAATATTGTACAGGGAGAGCAAACACGGTTGAGGAATTTTTTTTAAAATATTTTATGTGATCATTCTAAATGCTTACCTACATTACCCTCTGCTAATTTCAGTCAGTTATCATAAGAGTGTTTGCAGTATTAAAACTTCTATGATTTTTAATGGCTGAATGTTATTCAGTTGATTTGACTGTAGTTGAGTATATCTATTCACTTGAACTTATTAAATTTTCAAATCTCACTTTTACTTAGGAAAAACATCAGAGTGGAGTTTGTTCATTGTTTATTTTTTGTTTTTATTAAAATTTTTATTGATTATTTCTGTAGGATATATTGCCTCCAGGAGTTTAGTTAAAGGACTAAAGAATATGACTATGCTTTTAAAAGTCTTATTCTTAAAAATCTGTATTTACAGAAATTAGAAAATAGAGAAAGCACAAATAAAAAATGAAAAATCAACCCCGATCAAATCAATCCTGTTGGTTTATTTTTTTTTAATTTTAATTTCTACATTTGAAAATAACTACTTGTATTATAAAAAATGTTATTATTTTATTATAGTAAATCTCTCTTCACATAACATTGATATTTGTGTATTATACTGCCATTCTTTGTGCACACACACACGCACGCGCACACACACACACACATATACACACATGCACAAGAAAACAACAAATGTCCTTGGAAAATTAATTTCCAATAAGATTCCACCGATTTTCACTTACACTGGCAATTTGGCAATTTGTGAGGGTACCCTTTCTCATTTACCATCTCTGCCATTGTGTTTTCTTATTTAACAAACTTTGTCAATTGATGAATTTTTACATGGCCTGAAATTTTTTATAAAATGCAGTTATTTAATTACTAGTGAAATTAAACTATTTTTTCCAATTTTTATTTACATTTCAATTTTCACTTTAGAGAAAAGTACAATTTAACCTTTTTCAATTATTGTTTGAATTCTAATTGGTTTTCATTTCTATTTATATGATCTTTCTGTATATAAAACAGTAATAATTTGATAATTATGTTACAATTTTTTTTTTTGTCTTTTGTCATTTTAGGGCCACACCCATGGATGTGGAGGTTCCCAGGCTACGGGTCAAATTGGAGCTACAGCTGCGGGCCTGTGCCACAGCCACAGCAAAGCCAGATCTGAGCTGCATCTGCGACCTACACCACAGCTCATTGCAACGCCGGATCATAAAACCACTGAGCCAGGTCAGGGATCAAACCTGCAACCTCATGGTTCCTAGTCGGAACACTGCTCTGCCACGACGGGAACTCCTATGGTGCAATATTTTTATGATTTATTGAAAACATTTTAGTTTTGTGAAGTCTTATGATATTAAGACAATTTTATTGTTTTTATTTTTTAAACTGTGTTCCTATTAGGAAATTGAGAGAATGGAATATCTGCAGGGATTAAATTAAAGTCTTTCATTATTTCACCAGCCAGGCTTGATAGCTAAATATACATTTTATTCTAGTCTTATGTCTTTGGATATATGTATATGTCAACTCTAATTTTTAATACAAAATTAAAATCAAAGTGTTAAATTTTCTATCCTTTCATTTTTCTCATGAGCATTCACCTTCATCTCTACATTTGATTCATTCATTTGGGAAATATTTACTAGCACTTATGATATGCCAGACTCTACACTAGTTGAGGAATTTAACAAAAAAATGAATAAAGTCAACTAAATAGAGTTTCAGGACTACATTTTGGTAAAGAAGTCAAACAAATAATGAAGCAATTGCAATTTAGTGTATTTTTGAAAAAATATTTTTTCTGTATGCATAGTTTTCTACTCTATAATGAATATAGAATACTCATTTTATTTTTTAAAATTTTACTGGAGTAGTGATGACTTACAAAATTGTTTTAATTTCAGGCATACAGAATAGTAAGGAAAATCATGTGTCCATTCCTTTTCAGAATCACATAAAGCCCCAATTTACAAAAGCAAGGAACCTATATGGGAAAAGAACCTTGCTTTTTTCAAATTGGGGCTTTAAGTGAGCATTTATAAGATTCTCAATGCACATGGTAAAAGAGCCTGGTAGAAAGTCAGGATTAATTAAAAATTTCATGAATATTTTTTGAAAATGACTTAGCAAATTAGAGATTAAACCTTTTTAAAGAACCCACTATTTGGTAAAAAATTGTATCTCACCAGTATTTTGATTTTCATTGTTCACTACTGGCATTAAATATTTTTTCACGTGCCTATAGCCATTTGCTTTTTTCTGTGATAGTTCTTATTTCCCTTGCTTATTTTTCTGTTAGTATGTTTCTCTCTTCCATATTATCTTTCTAGAACACTCTATATTAATTCTATTAAATTTTTCTTTTTCCTTAATATGTTCCTGATTTTTCACTTATTTCTCATACAACATTGTTCAATATTGCTTCTTTTTTATTTACATTCAGAATATTTATTTTTTTGTGAACTCAAATTGATCAATCTTCTTTTGTGTTTCTATTATGCTAAAAAAAACTTCCCAAACCCTCAAATCATAGAATTATTCACCTATGTTTTCTTCCAAAACATTTTCTTTTCTATTAGAAAATTTAATTCTTTAACCTATTCAAAAATGTTGCTATGTTATATGATGCGAAGAAGTAGTCCCCGCCCACCAACCAGGGTAACACTAACACTGGCATTACC
This sequence comes from Catagonus wagneri, assembly GCA_004024745.2. NCBI lineage: Eukaryota > Metazoa > Chordata > Mammalia > Artiodactyla > Tayassuidae > Catagonus > Catagonus wagneri. Next base: position 2,063,965 of record PVHT020000015.1, read on the forward strand.
CTGGGAATCATTCAATTGCACTAACATTTTCATACTAATTTAAAATGCCAATGGTATCATATGCCAAGTGCTTATTCTTTAGTCTGTTTGTGAGCTTCATGTTTTGCTACGCACAATACTGTGGTTAAGAGTGTAGACTTTGGAGTCATACAGACCATCATTTGCTAATGTTGCACATTTTAGAAAGTTAATTTTTGTGTCTCGATAGCCCCATTTATAAAATTAGGATATTATGGTGTCTACTTCTTAGGATTATGAAAGGGTTAAATGAGATAAGTGTAAAGTGGTTTAAATTAAGAAATGTATGAAAACTATTAAAAGTAGCGCTTGATATAGAATGAATATTCAATGAATTCTGGTAATCCATTTGTCAGTTTGTATGCCAAAGCATAGTATCACTTTAATAATTTTAAAACTTTAATAAATGGTGTGCTGTTGTATACTTTTTGTTCTTTTTTTCTCAAAGAATTTTATTACATTTATAGTTGTACAATGATCATCACAACCCAATTTTATAGCATGTCCATCCCAAACCCCCAGCCTGTTCACCTACCGCCACAACCTGTCTGCTTTGTAGACCATAAGGATAAGACTTTGAAAAACTTTTTGTTCTTTTTCAAAGTATTTTTTGCTATTTTTATTCATTTATTGAACTTCGAATGCGACCTATTTTTTTAAATAGTACAATTATGATATTCTCGGAATGGAATAGCATTTATTATTTTGCATCTTTTTATTATTCAAGTGTTAAAAATATTTCAGTAAAGATTGTTTCTTCATATAAGGCCTATACATTTCATCTTACAGTTATGTCACTGCTGTATTTTTTAAATGAATTTGTGAAATATTATTTTTAATTGTATTTTATTCTTCACTGTTTGAATCAGACAATGAAAAACTAAATCCTGGCTCTGCCAATTTCTAGCTGTGTAACCTAAGCAAATCATTCAGTCTCTGATTTTATTTTCTTATATGTAAATTAGCAGATATATCAGAATCTATCCAAACATATCACTATGAGGACGATTATAAGAATTTCTTATAGTTATTGCATTTATTTTTTAGTTGATCCTCTGAAATTTTCTCTGTAGTAATCATATTGTCTGTCACAAAATTGTTCCTCACTTCCCATTTTTGTATGCCTTATTTCCTTTTTCATTGAAGTATAGTTTATTTACAGGGTTATATTAATTTCAGTTGCAGAGCACAATGATTAATTTTTATATATTATATACCACTCAAACTTATTATAAGATAGTGGAAATAATCCTCTGTGCCATTAAATATATCCTTGTTTCCTATCTATTTTATACATACTAGTGTGTATCTTTTAATCACATTACCTTTAAATTGTTCCTCCTTACTTATCTCTCCCATTTGGTAACCATTAGTTTTTTTTCTATATCTGTGTGGCTGTTTATATATATATATATATAAATATATATATATAAATATAAATATATATATATATAAATATCATATGGTATTTGTCTTTCACTCTCTGATATTTCAACAAGCATAATATTCTCTAGGTCCACCCACATGGATGCGAATGGAAAAATTTTTATGGCTAAGTAATATTTCATACTATACCACTCCTTTATCCCTTTGTGTGTTGACAGACACTCGGGTTGCTTCTCTATTTTGACTATTGTAAATAGTGCTGGTATGAACACTGGGGTGAATGTACCGTTTTGAATTAGGAGTTAATTGCTAGATCACATTGTAGCTCTATTTTTAGTTTTTGACTTTTGACAGATCTTTATACTGTTTTGCATACTGGATACTATTTATACCACTCCTTTATACCTTTGTGTGTTGACAGACACTCGGGTTGCTTCTCTATTTTGACTATTGTAAATAGTGCTGGTATGAACACTGGGGTGAATGTACCGTTTTGAATTAGGAGTTAATTGCTAGATCACATTGTAGCTCTATTTTTAGTTTTTGACTTTTGACAGATCTTTATACTGTTTTGCATACTGGATACTATTTATACTGTTTTGCATACTGCATACTATTTACCTTCCCACCAACAGTGTAAAAATGATTCCTTTTCCTTCACATCCTTGCCAACATTGTTATTTTCAGATATTTTTACAATAGCTATTCTGACAGGTGTGAGGTGATATATCATTGTTGTTTTGATTTGCATTTCTCTAGTAATTAGCAATATTGACTATCTTTTCATGTGCCTATTTACCATCTCTATGTCTTCTTTGGAAAAACAACCATTCAGGTCTTCTGCAAAGTTTTTGATTGGGTTGTTTTTATGGTATTAATTTGTACACACTATTTATATATTCTGGATATTAACTTCTTCCTATTCATATTGTTTGCAAATAATTTCTCCCATTCTTTAGTTTGTTTTTTTTTTTTTTGTTTTATTGATGATTTCTTTTTCTTTGCAAAAGCATTTAATTTTAATTAGGTCCCATTAGTTTATTTTTTGCTTTTATTTCTTTTGCCTTAGGAGACAGATCCAAAAATTACTGCAATGATTTAGGTCAAAGAGTGATCTGCCTGTGTTCTCCTTCTAGTTTTATGGTTGCACTCACTATAAGAATTAGGCCTTTCATCCAATTTGATTTTATTTTTGTATATGGTGTGAAGAAATGTTCTAGTTTCATTCTTTTACATGTAGCAGCACAATTTTGCCCACGTCACTTATTGAAGAGACTCTCTTTTCTCAATTGTATATTCTTTCCTACTTTGATGTAGATTAATTGACCAAAGGTGTGTGAATTCATTTCTAAGTTCTCTACTCCATTGACCTCTGTGTCTGCTTTTGTGCCAGCACCATATTGTTTTGAATACTACATCTTTGTAACATATTCTGAAGTCTGGGTTGGTGAAATCTCCAGTTTTATTCTGTTTTCTCAAGATTGCTTTGGCAATTCAGGACCTATTGTGATTCTGTATGAATTGGGGGATTATTTCCTCTAGTTCTGTGAAAAATGTCATGGGTATTATGATAGGGATTGAGTTAAATCTGTATATTGCTTTGAGTAGTATTGCTATTTTAACAATATTAATTGTTCCTGTCCAATAGTACAGGTTATCTTTTCATTTCTTTGTTTCATCTTTAATTTCCTTCAACAAGTTTTACAGTTTTCAGAGAATAAGTCTTTCACTTCCTTCCCTAAGTTTGTTTCTAGGTATTATATTCTTTTGTGCCATTTTAAGTGGGATTGTTTTTGTTTTTGTTTTGCTTTCCCTTTCTGATAATTCATTATTAGCATATAGAAAAGCAATATATTTCTGTATATTGGAGTTCCCATTGTGGCTCAGCAGAAATGAATCTGACTAGGAACCATGAGTTTGTGGATTCAATCCCTGGCCTCGCTCAGTGGGTTAAGGGTCTGGCATTGCCATGAGCTATGGTGTAGGCTGCAGATGTGGCTCAGATCCTGCATTACTGTGGCTGTGGCATAGGCCAGCAGCTGTAGCTCCGATTAGGCCCCTAGCCTGGGAACATCCACATGCCGCGGGTGCAGCCCTAAAAATGACAAAAGACCAAAAAAAAAAATAGATTTCTGTATATTAATCTTGGGTCTTACAACTTCGCTGAATTTATTTGCTAGTTCTTACAATTTCGTATAGATACTTTTGTGTAGAGGACTTTGTATATAAAGTCTCATGTCATTTGCAGATAGTGACAGTTCTACTTCTCGCCCCCCCCAATTTGGATATATTTTATTTCTTTTTTTTTTTTTTTTTGTCTTTTTGCCTTTTGTCTAGAGCCGCACCTGCAGCGTATGGAGGTTCCCAGGCTAGGGGTCTAACAGGAGCTGTAGCTGCTGGCCTTCGACACAGCCACAGCAACACGGGATCCGAGCTGTGTCTGCAACCTACACCACAGCTCACGGCAATGCCAGATCCTTAACCCACTGAGCAAGGCCCGGGATCGAACCCGCAACCTCATGGTTCTTAGTCGGATTCGTTAACCACTGAGCCACGAAGGGAACTCCAATATTTTATTTCTTTTTCTTGTTTGATTGCTGTGGCTAGGACTTCCCATATTATGTTAAATAAAGAGGAAAGTGTAGGAATCTTTGTCTTATCCCTGAATTTATAGGAAGCTCTTTTCATTTTTCTTAATTGAGTATGAGTTTAGCTGTAAGTTTGTCCTAAATGCCCTTTTTTCTGTTGATATATTTTCCTTCTATACCCACTTAGATGGGAATTTTTATCAAGAATGGATTTTGAATTTTGTCAAATCCTTTTTTCTGCATCTATTGAGATCATGTGATTTGTATTCTTCTTTTGTTACTGTGGTGTACTGCATTCATTAATATGTGAATCTTGAACCATTCTTGCATCACACAAATAAAACCAAATTGATCATAGTGTATAATCCTTTTTATACATTGCTGGATTTTTTGTTTGCTAATATTTATTGAAGGTTTTTGCATCTATATTCATCGAGGATTTTGGCCTGTAATGTTCTTTTTTTGTAGTGTCTTTGTCTGTTTTTTTTTTTTATCAGAATAATGATAGAATAAATTTGGGAGTGTATCTTCTTATTTTCTCAAATGCCATTTCATCATTTAGATGAAAATTGTGTGCATCCATATGTATGCTATCTCATTTGATCCATTAAGGGAAACCATTATAATAATAATATTTCCTAATTTGAACCATTCTCACTCTTATGGGATAAATTGTCCTTGATTATGGTTTTTGAGTCTTTTTAATATACTCACTAATTTAATTTACTATATACTATACTATAATATAGTATATAATATACTCATGAATTTCATCTGTTTTATTGATGATTTAATGGCATTGTGCCTATTTCAATAAATTACTTTTGTTTAAAAATTTTATTGGTGAGCTTTTTTGTCAAGTCTAGATATCGTTTGTATTTGCTTCATTAAATAAAAGGATTATTTTTCCTCCTAATCCTCTGGAATAAATTAAATGACACATGAATTTTCTATCCCTTTTATTTTTTAATGAATTTACTATAAAGTCATCTGGATAGGCTATAGGCATTTTTTTTGGCATTTTTACAATCTCTTCTATTGTTACCACTATCTATTTCAAGGCAATTTTAATAAAATTTCTTCTAAAATCCATATACTAAAAATATAGAACCTGTCAAGCTAAATTTATTACTGGAATTTTTGAAAATCCCTTCTGTATCTATAGTTTTAGCCTCTCTTCCATTTTTTATTTTTGTAGGTCAGGAATCTTCATCAGTAGTTGAGTTCTCAGAATACATTGGTGTTTAGTGGTAGGTGGGGATGGCCATCTGAAAATTCTGGTGATCATAGTAAATTGAAGATAACAGAATTTATTAGCAAGATAAGCCTCTTTCCCCCTCCCATGTCAACAAATGCACCCTTTCACAAGTTTACTGGTCAGAATTAAGTGCTTGTGACCTTGAAGAAAGAGACTTAGGAGTTAGAAGCTTTTCTTTTCCCCTGGATCTTGTGGAGCATTCTAATTGGAGAACAGTATGACAAGAAAATGAAAGATACATTTACTTCTTGAGCTCCTATTCTGTCCTTCTCTTTGCATTTAGCTGCTGACAAAACTCCACTTAGTTTACACAAGATGTTTCCATAGAGGAGCATGGCTATAGTCATATTTTTTATTTTATTTTATTTTATTTTGTCTTTTTGCCTTTTATGTAGAGCCGCACCCACGGCATATGGAGGTTCCCAGGCTAGGGGTCTAACAGGAGCTGTAGCTGCCGGCCTTCGACACAGCCACAGCAACGCGGGATCCGAGCTGTGTCTGCAACCTACACCACAGCTCACGGCAATGCCGGATCCTTAAGCCACTGAGCAAGGCCCGGGATCGAACCCGCAACCTCATGGTTCTTAGTCGGATTCGTTAACCACTGAGCCGCAAAGGGAACTCCTAGTTATATTTTTTAACTTATTTGTGCCTTCACTCCAAAACTCCTTGGCACTTTATGTTCATTTATAGTTGGCCCTCTCTATCTACAGGTTCCATATCCATGGATTCAACAAACCACAGGTCAAAAATATTTGAAAAAAGTACAGAAATTTCTTAAAAACAAAAATTGAGTTTGCCTCATGTCAGCCACTATTCACAGAGCATTTACATTGTATTAAATATTATAAATAATCAAGAGATGATTTAAAGTATATGAGAGGATGTGCACAGGTTATATGCAAATACCACACCATTTTAACTAAGGATTTGGAGCATCTAGGTATTCTGGTATACACAAGGGATCCTGGAACCAATCCTCCATGGATACTGATGCTGTGATTGTTTATTATCAAGATAAATAACATCTATACGTCACCCAGATTCTGAATGAAACCAAAATAATAAAAATTTGAAATATTTTCCATCTTTATTCTAAATTTGCCTTATTCCAGAATTGGTGTTTTAACCTTATATTGACACAATACTAATGCATTTTCTAGTGATATACTAATTTTCCTTGATTCTTGGGCCCTGCTACCAGTTACTCACAATGGCTTCCTTTAACAGAATAAACAATGTGAAAGCCAAGGCTTTATTTATTGCTACACTAAATGATAGATATTATAATTAGTATTTCCACTAATTTCATAATCTGAAAGCATACAGGTATCTCAAAAATAGTGTAAAATATAAGATAGTTAAAAAAGTTGAAAACTCATGTTATTACATTAATTTCTTCAAGTATGTTTTATAATATTAATACAGCAATAAATGGAATTTTTTCTCAGAGCTTTTTATAACAGTACTGATTTTAGAAATTATTTTCTAATCTAAGAAAATGTTTTAGCACACTCTAGTGGCATACTTTGCAATTTAACATAATATAAAAGAAAGTCCTATTCCTTATTAAAAATTAGACTAAGTTATACATATAAATAATTTATCTTATAAAATAGAAATAAATGAAGAAATGAAATGTTACAAGTATTTTTATTTTATAATGTTGTTATTTTTGCTAATTCCTGTGATATTTATCTAGTATCTAATAATCTATGGAAGCATTTGGTGTTTTTGTATATTTAAAAATAATATGACTCCATTTGAATTATTTGTTTTTATATTTCTAATATGGTAGTCATTAACAAATGCTAAATTTTATGATATAGATGAAATTTTTTTAAGATCATAAAATTAGTTTATTTCTGTATCATGTTTAAAGTTACATAAACCACATATTAGAAATTTTTTAATACTTGGTGTCCTTATCCACAAGTCAAAAGTGACTACATTGCAGTTTGGCCATATAAATATTTGAAATAGCTAGATAATGAGGCACAGTCTTCCAGATAGCCAAGTCCATCCAAGGCTTCTGATCCCCAGCAACAAGCAGTTAGGGATCAATTACAAATTTAAAGGGGAGAATCCAAACAAGACCCTCCTCATTTCTGACACTACAATTTTGGAAATTTTCCCAAGTCACTCTGAGCTTAATAATACACTAGAAAGAGTCACAGAACTCACTGCAACCTATTATGGCTTATTGCAGGGACCTGGTATAGACAATTAGCCAAAGGAAGAGATACATAAACAGAGTCTGGAAGGATTCCAAATGTGAAGCTACCAGTTTTCTCAGGACATAATTATCTTCTGTGTTAGTTGGTTCAGGCCAATATAACAAAATATTTGATGGCTTATGAACAACAGAAATTTATTTCTCACAGTTCTGGATGCTGAGAAAACCAAGATAAAAGTTTTAGCAAATTTGGTATCCTATGAGGATTTGTTTCTTGATTCACAAAATGACATCTTCTCACTATAATCTTACAAGGTAGAAAGTGAAAAAGAGATCTGGGGTCTTTTTATAATAAGGACAATAAATCCATTCCTGAGAGCTCTACCCTCAGAGCACAATCACTCCCTAAATGTCCCACATCTTACTACCATCATACTGAGATTTAGGTTTCAATGTTTCAGTTTGGGGGAGACACAAACATTCAGTCTATAGTACTCTCCGATCATTAGTATGTGACAATGTACTCAGAGTATAGCCAACCCCGGGAAATTTACCTGAAATTTGGTGCCCAGAGTTTTTTCTTGGACCTTAGTAGTAAGAATGATCAATTGATTGATTTTCCATGAGGTTAAATTCAATCTCCATCCTCTATACTTCCTGTGGTCTGGCTGATATCACATAGCTCAGGAGGCCTATCATGAGTCAATAGTTATTAAACAATTAAATGTGGTCCATGGGGCCCACAATGCAAAACAAAGATATTCTCATGTTTGGAATATTCCAAGTACTTAAAGTTTACCTCCTAGGAGTGGAGCAAAAAGGCTTGAACTCTCCTTGGACAAACCAAAAGAGAAATAATAAATTTAAGAATGAACAAATAGAAGAGCTCTTTGGTATATTTATTCATAAGCAAAAACTTCCAGGAATGACTTTTGTCACTAACACTCTTCATTAACTATTATGCTAGCTTTAGAAAAATAATTCTGACTGGACTAGATCCATCTCTCTGTAGTTTCCCTACAGATTTACTGTCAATGTAGCTTTACTAATGATTTCTTTTCCTTTCTAGACTTCTTCGGTTTGAAGATAATGAAAAAGTTAGTAGTCATGCAAGGTCATGTTCCTCATCGCTCTACCCAAGCTTTCTCTTTTCTGAAAGGATTCTACATTTTGACAGAGATGGATTCATGTCCTAATACCACCACTTAATAGCTGTGTGGCCTTGGGCAAATTAGGCAGCCTCTCTGAAGATTAGTTTTCTCCTCTGCAAATCACTAATAATAAGAGCAAACTCAAATTGCTGTATTGATACTTAAATAATATATATAGCAAACCTTTAAACACTCTCAGTGTTTTATGATCATTTGCATGAAACTGGGATGAACCCTGACCTATTAATAGGTCATATATTGAGACTGATGACACTTCACACACTTTGGCAATTTGCAAGAAAATTTATTATTAACAGAAGAACTGGTATGTATAGGCAAGACAGGCACAAACTGTCCAGAATAGCAAGAACAGAGCAGAGAGTTGGTTTGTCTTTTGAAAAGGCTGGGGAGCAGGGCTGGAGAATAGTTATACTCGCAGAGTAGGAGTTTTGAGGTTCAAATTCCCATAGGCTCCAAGATCTCTAGAACAACGCAGATTTCTTTATGTATAGCACCGGATATGTGGTGGTAGGGAAGGGAAGACTTGAAGCCTAAATGCTGTCTACACTTAAACATCAAACATGGGCTCACACTCTTTATTACTACTTGGAACAACAGATGCTCAGTAAATGTTAGTGCTGCTCTCATTCTCCTATTAAAAGTCTTCATTTTCTTAATTATTATGGAGGAAGAGTCTGATTGGGATGAGGTTCTAATTCCTTCATAAGTAATATAAGGCCCTTTATGACCTTAATGCTATGTGTCTTTTCACTTTCATCTCTCCCCAGTGTTGCCTTCGTCTTCATACTCTTCATTCCAGCCATAGTCAACTATTTGCAGATTCCCAATTGTGCCAGAAACTCTTAAGCCTCTGAATAGGTGGCTAACTAGACTGTACTCAGTAGTCCCTTTACTTTGCCTCCTCATTTCCTGATTGTCCTTCAAAACTAATTTTAAGAAACATCTCACTTAAGTGGACCTCCTGGACTCTCTTCTCATCTCTGGACTTCCCCAGTCTCATGCATACACATACACACATATTTGAGTAGAGGGCCCTTGTGCGCATTTCCATATCACCCACATATTGCATGCATTACAATTTATCTATTTTTGCCTATTTCTCACATAGACTGTAATGTCTCTGAGGGCAAAGAATGCATCTTATTTACCCTTGCATCCCTGGCCCTAGCATAGCATCAGACATATAGTGACTATAAAATATATGTTTCAATAGGTATAAGTATTTATATTAAAATATACCATGCAATGTCTTTAATGATATAAACTCTCTTGGAACCTATTTCCATTTTATTTTTTTATATTTATTTGTTTATTTATTTATTTATTTATTTATTTATTTATTTATTTATTTTGGTTCTCGGGGCTGCACCCGCGGCATATGGAGGTTCCCAGGCTAGGGGCTGAATTGGAGCTGTATCTGCCGGTCTATGCCACAGCCACAGCCATGCCAGATCTGAGTCATGTCTGCAACCTACACCACAGCTCACAGCAACGCCTGATCATTAACCCACTGAGCAAGGCCAGGGATCGAACCCGCAGCCTCATGGTTCCTAGTCGGATTTGTTAACTGCTGCGCCACGACGGGAACTCCCTAATTCCGTTTTAAAATGAGATGAATTTTCCTCTCCATGAATATTTGTTAGAAGTACAGGCAGTAAGACTAAGTAAATGGATATTTCGGAGAATGAACCGTACAGTGTGGGTGATGCTAGCAATGATTTGTTGCTCTTATTGTTGCTGCTGCTGCCATCATAGTTGTAACAATACTGTTTAATGATTTGTAGTACAGGAGTCAGTTTCCTATAATCACATTGTATGTGTATGCTGGTCTTCCCTTATCTACTTATGGACCTTTAAAGGTTTTGATGATAGAAGAAACTGTGACTATTATGAAGTACGTGTTAAACATATTTAGAAGGACTTGGTCTTAGTTTATCCTATCTTTTACCAAAGCTTTTTAATGTGCAGACTACTTAAGTAGATAAGACATAAACCATGTGCATCATTTTGTTCTATACGAATTTACGAAAAAAAAAGAGTATACTATACATAAAGTAATGTAATCTGCTGTTTTACTTAAGGATAGCTCTTGAAATATTTTCTGTTCAATATCCTTTTAAATTGGTGGGTTTCATTGTATAAAGTTAATGTAACCTAAATGTTTTAGCTAAGTATTCCTATTATGATATTCAATTACCTGCTATTATGGGAGAAAATTGAAATTTGAATAACTTGTAAGAATTGTACAACTTACAATTCATTTTGAATGGTAGTTGGGCAACCATATTTTTCTCATTTCATTTTATTCTGAGATGATTGTTACCTTACAGTATGGATTTTTAAAAACAACTTTTTTGATGTAAAATTGGGCAAAAGTTGCACACATTTAATGTATAAAATTTGATGAGTTTTGACATATGCACCCATGAAATCATCACCACAGTCAAGAGAATGACCATTTCATCACCCTCAAAATGTCTCTAGTGACCTTTTGCAAACCTTCACTGATGTCTCTCTCTGTGCAACCTTCCCCAGGAAACCACTGATATGCTTTCTGTCACTGTAGATTACATTGCCTTTTGTGGAGTTTTATATAGATAGAATCATATAATATGTATTCTGCTTTTTCAGGTTTTTATCATTTAGTATAACTTTCAGATTCTTTTACGTTGTTGGGTATGTATACCTAATTTATTTTTATTGCTGAAGAATGTTCCATTGTGTGAATATATCACAGTGTTTATCCACTGGCTTATTGATAAATATGTGGATTAGAGAACAGACTTGTGATTTACAAGGAGAATGGGGAAGAATGAACTGGGAGTTTGGGGTTAGCAGATGCAAGCTATTACATTTAGAATGGATAAGCAATGAGGTCCTGTTGTACAGCACAGGGAACTATATCAAACCACTTGCGATAGAACATGATAGAAGATAATATGGGAAAAGGAATGTATATATATATGTATATGACTAGGTCAAATATATATATGTATATGACTAGGTCACTTTGCTATACAGCAGAAATTGACAGAACATTGTAAATCAACTATAATAGTCTTTTTTAAAAATATATAGATTAGTTCCAGTTTTTCACTACTGCAAATAAAATTGTCATAGATGTTCATGTTCAGATCTTTATATTTTCTTATGATTTCATTTCTTTTTGGTGAATGACTGGGAGTAAAATGTATGAGCCATAGGGTAGATGGATGCTTAAATTTATAAGAAACTGATAAACTGCTTTCCTAAGTGATTGTGCCATTTTATAATCTCACTAGCAGTGTATAAGTGTTCTAATTGCTTCACAAAGGGATTTCTTTCAAACTCAGGACTCTACTAGGAAATGACTTTTGTAACCAAAGGCAGCAGATTAATACTCTCACTTATTTAAAATATGAATTCTATTGTTTGTTGGTGAAGTAGTCTATAAATGTTAATTAGATGCTCTTGTTCAAGTCTATTATATCCTTTATGATTTTATATTTATGAGTCTATCAATTATCAAGAAAGAAGTATTCAAATATTTAACTATAAATCTCGATTTGTCTTTTGTTCTTTGTATTTTATTAGAATTTTATGTTGCGGTAAAAAAATCACCACAAATCTAGAGGCCTAAAACATAATTTTTTTGTAGTTGACACAAACAGAAGTTTCCGGGGCAGGAATTGAACCTGCCCCACCACAGATAAAATGTTGGACCCTTAACCCACTGTGCCACAGTGGGAATTCCAAAACAAAACAATTTTTATGTCATAATTGTATGAGTAGTCCAGTTTGCTTGTATGGTTTCTCTGTTCCAGATTTCAGAAAGTAGAAATTAAGGTGTCAGCAAGACTGGGCTCCTTTGGGGAGGTTCCTGGAAGAACCTTTTAGGTTGTTGGTTAAATTTATCTCCGGGGGTTTGGGACTAAAATCTCCACTATCTTGTTGACTGTCTGCCAGAGACTAGTCTTCAAACCTCCACGCTACCTACTTTCCATCTTACCTTTTCCATGCAACCTTCCTCCAACAATAGTGGATGGAGTCCGTCTTATACTTTGAATGTCTCCAACTTTCCTTTCTGACATTTCTCTCTGACTGACTCTTCTGTTTTCTGTACTGCTTTTGAGGGTCATGTGACTACACTGAGACAATCGGGCTAATCTCTCATTTTTAACGTCAGGAGATTAGGAAACTTGATTCCATCTGAAAAGCGTCTTCTCAATAGCACCTACATTAGTGTTTGCTTGATCAACCCAATGTTTATTAGGCCACTTGACGTTTTCCTTCAGATTTAATCATGCTTACTGATGCACGATTAAATATTTTTGAGGGGAGGATGGAGTCTGAATTTTCTTTTTAGATTTTTTTAATTTAAAGTATAGTTGGGAGTTCCCGTCGTGGCGCAGTGGTTAACGAATCCGACTAGGAACCATGAGGTTGCGGGTTCGGTCCCTGGCCTTGCTCAGTGGGTTAACGATCCGGCGTTGCCGTGAGCTGTGGTGTAGGTCACAGACGCGGCTCGGATCCTGCGTTGCTGTGGCCGCGGCGTAGGCCAGTGGCTACAGCTCCGATAAGACCCCTA
>PVHT020000015.1:2087999-2194177 GCA_004024745.2 Catagonus wagneri
AATTACCAACATTTATAGCAACATGGATGGACTTAGAAATTATCATGCAAAGTGAAACCAGTCAGACAATTAGACAGCAACACCCAATGATACCGCTTACATGTGGAAACTAAAAGACACAATGAACCTTCTTACAGAGCAGACAATGACTCACAGGCTTTGGAAAACCTTGGTTTTTCAAATAAGACAATCTGGGGGGTGGTGGGGGGATGCACTGGGGGTTTGGGATACAAAATCTGTAAAATTGACTTGTGATGATCTATGCACACCTATAAGTGAAATAAAATCCATTAAGAGAAAAATAAATAAATAAATAAATAAATACCAGTAGTTTTTAACATTAATAGATATCCCAATATATTTTACAGTGATAAAATCCGGATACATAATATATTTGGTGATGTAGTTATTATTTGTATGTGTAAAGAATAAAGTCCATAACATTTGCAAAATAAATTTTTAGTAGCTATGTCTGTGTGGTGGAATTATAGGTGATTTTAACTTTTTTGTTCATATATTTATACATCGTTTCATATTTATATTATCTTCTTTCAAGGAAAATATATTCATTTGGAAAAAAATCACAGAAAACACTTAGATACATTTTCTAATTGCTCCTCTTTGTTGTTGACTGGGACTATTATAGAACATGAAATGATAATTAGACTGCTATTCCAGGATTGCTATTAAAGAAGAAGAGAGGATAGCACTTTTAATGTTTTGCCAATCATCTGTCATTTCACATCCACACCTTCCCCTTCCATTCTTCTGCTTTCAAATGGTCTTGTTTAAATAATGTCCTGAGAGGATGTGAATGTTTTGTTGAAATTAACCCCAGTAAAAGGGAAGGAGTTCAAAACATATATCCTACACCTGCTGTGCCAGAAGAACATTCATTTCAAAACATAGCATATTTTATTTATTTCATACATAGTTCATCTCTGTATTATATAACATTATTCTAAAAATAACCCCAAAGATTTGAGTTACTGCATGCACACACACACACACACACACACACACACACACACTCACACTTCTATAAATAATTCATCCTTCTCTATTTTTATAATGTAGTTACTATCCATTCATGATTATTCATAGCATTCCCTCTATTCTTCTTTCTCTTCCTCTCCTCTTTCTTCTTCTCCTCCTCCTCCTTTGGTAAAACTAAGACTTTTCTATGAAATTCAAAATAGGTCTTCTAGTATGTAAAGATTTTTATTCCCTGGAGATTTTAGAAATAAGTTCTCCATTTTTTTTGTCTTCAAGTTCATATTCTTACTCATGACAATTGAAGCGTATGTGAATATCAGTAGACATGATAATAGACATGAAATTCTGATACATACTATAACATGGACTAATCTTGAAAACTTTTAGCAGAATAAGCTGGATACAAAAGAATAAACTTTGCTTAATTCCACTTACAAGAGGGACCTAAAGTAGTCAAAATCACAGAGATAGAAATTAAAATAATGGTTATCAGGGGCTGAAGGGAGGGTGGAATGGGGAGTCAGTGTTTAATGAGTACAGAATTTCAATTTTGAAAGATGAAAAAAGTCCGGAGGAGGATAGTAGTGATAGTTGCCCAGTAATATGAATATCTTTAATGCCACTGAATTGTACATTTAAAACGTTTAAATTGGTAAATCTTATGTTACATGTATTGTATTGCCATAAAAACCTGATGTGCTAGAAAGAAAGCATCATTTAATGTGGAAAGGCCCAGAAAGAGATGAGAAAAAAAGCTGATCATGTGAAATTGCTTTGGAATGAAGGATATGTGAATAGGAATATGAGAAATGTAGGCAAAAATGATCAAAGCATCAGGAATTTTAAGAAAATTATAAGGTGAGGGAGCTCACATCAATACATGGGATGGATAGTTTATTAGAAACCAGCAGAAGCATTTTAGATCGTTCATTTTAGAATCTGAATTTGCAGAATTAGGTAGTACTTCAATAATCCAATATTCCAGCAGAGGGACACATTGAGTTAAAAATTAGCACAGCAGCATTGGAACAAAAAGAAGGAATCTTCTTCCCCTTCAACTGCCAGTATTAAACTAAAAAGACCAAAAAATTACATCTATATTAAATGTACTTAATACGGTATATGGTTACTGATGCCTAACTTTTTAAAATATAAATGAAATTAACATTTGTAACTTACCTGATTCACATTAGTGAGATCATTTTGGCTCCTGTATATAAACTATTAGATCTCTTATTCTTTCTATTTAGGCATAACATATACTATGTCTAGTATTGATCACTTTTTTGTTTATACAATTTTCCCTTTTTTACTCTTATAAGCAGTGCCAAATTAAATAAATGAGAGGATTTGATAAGTGGTATATTTAAACCTTTGTCCTTCTCAATACTACCATTTGGCTTTTAACAGTTTCTCTTTTTAACTGAAAAAAATCTTCCTGCATAAAAACAGAAGTTTTGAATTAGAGCATTTCACATTCTTGGACACTGGTTGAGTTATTTTATGCTATTTTACTTAAAAAAACACTTCTTTCTGTTTTTTCAAAAAAATATGTGAATGAATAAAACACAGCAACTAACCTATTATAGAATTGTGTTTCCAACAGTAAAATACTTTGTATGATCACCAAATTACAAGTAAAAATCATAAAATCAAATTATAAGTCCTCTCACAGCTTTGGTTTAGACAACACATATGATAATTAATTAACATTTTTAGCTTTGATCGTTGCCACAACCATTCACTCAGTCTTGGGGCATTATTTCTTTAACTCAAGAAATATATATTGAGTGTTTATTATGCTTCAGGCACTGTTTCCTAGGTTCTGGGGATAGAACTGTTAAAAAAAACAGACAAAACTCTCTGCTCTCATGAAATTTACATGGCTTTGTTTAGGTTCCACAAAAGTATTTGATTTGTCACTACCAGATGCTTCTGAAAATGAGCATAAAGACAGACAAAATTAGGAAGAATTTGTTCAGTTTATTTAAGAATCAGACCAGATCCCTTCCTCACTCCGTGTGGGAGACAGTTCTCGTCACTCAGTGGGAGACTGGAGGTTTATATTTGGGAGAGGGTGAAACAGGGTGTCTATACTGGGATGTGCACAAGGCAGAACTGAAGATGAGGGTAATATACTGAAAACTAGAAAATTAAGTAAAATTTAAATATTCACCTTTAAAATACTGACAGCCATGTCTATTGTTCTTTAGAAGACTGGGAGAGACTTATCTTAGGAATCTGATCAGCTTAAAAGAAATGACTTAAAAATACTGATGGTGGAAAAGAAAAGACTTAAAAATACTGATGGTGGGTGATTCCCCAGCAAAGTGGTTGTATAAGAAACCTCACACTTTGTGAAATACAATTGACAAAATTTTTAGTAATCCCCTAGAAACTTGAACTAAATAACAATGAAACTTGAGGTAACACATACTAGAAGAAACTTAGGAAAAACAGAAATCTATTCTATAATGGTCAACAGCTGAGAAAAAATTCTAGAAAGAGAGAAAAAAGAAAATGAAAGGTTGGAAATTGTAAAATAAACAATTGAAGGAAAATTTATCAGAATTCAGTGGAGAACTTAAATTTTAAATTGAAAACTTACTGAATCCTCTGCACAGTGAATGATGATGGTTTCACACAAAGAACCATAAACTTTCAGAACACTTGGAGCTAAGAGACATTGAGCACTTTCAGGGAGGAAAAAATGAAAAAAAAAAAAAAAAAGCTAGGTTGCTTACAAAAGTTTAAGAATCAGAATATTTGATTCTCAATAGTAACTTTAATATAGACAACAATGAAGTAATGCCTTCAACATTCTTAGGAAAATTATTTCTCACCTAGACTTCTATAGAGAGTTAAATTATCAACTAAGCAAAAAAATACAATAAAGACATTTTGAAACATGTAAGATCCTAAATAATGTTTCCTTTCATGCACCTGTTTTCTCCTTGAGGATATGCTCTACCAAAACAAGGGAATATATCCAGAAAGAAGAAACAAAACTATCAGATCTAGAACACAAGGGATCCAACACAAAAGAGAGATAAAAGGAAGTCAGGATAATGGTGAAAGAAGATTCCAAGAAAGAATTTTGTAGTATAAGTAGCTATTAAACTCTTCAGACTGAAGTAGGTCAGATGGCTACAGGTACTATCTTTTCAAGCAGAAAGATTAAATCCAAATGAGATCAAAAGTATTGAGAGGAGACTTGGTAGTTTTCAGTTTGAGGATAAAATTATGATAGGAAACAAAACTAACTGACAAAAATAAAGCCCACCAGGTAATTATCCTTTCAAGAACTTCAGGTGGAAACCTGCAAGAATGTAAAAGCAATCATTTTTTAAAATTAAATGGCTCATTTGCAAATGGAATTACTCATCATGCTATAAACTAAATATTAATTAAATCAAAACAAATATGAATCAATTGTGGTAGGAGGAGACAGGAATGTTCTTGAACAGGTGGTGTGATTTGTGGGATCACATCACCTGGTGAGGCCTGGCAATGAAAATCAAGAAAATCATTTAGCTATATAGTCAAGT
Organism: Catagonus wagneri; assembly: GCA_004024745.2. Classification (NCBI taxonomy): domain Eukaryota; kingdom Metazoa; phylum Chordata; class Mammalia; order Artiodactyla; family Tayassuidae; genus Catagonus; species Catagonus wagneri. Next base: position 2,092,544 of record PVHT020000015.1, read on the forward strand.
TTTAGAACTATGGAAATTTGGAGTTCCTGTCATGTCTCAATGGAAATGAATCTGACTAGCATCCATGAGGACACAGGTTCAATCCCTGGCTTTGCTTAGTGGGTTAAGGATCTGGCATTGCTCTGAGCTGCGGTGTAGGTCGCAGATGTGGCTCAGATCTGATGTTGCTGTGGCGATGGCGTAGGCTGGCGGCTACAGCTCTGATTCAACCCCTAGCCTGGGAACTTCCATATGCCATGGGTACAGCCCCAAAAAGCCAAAAGAAAAAAAAAAAGAAGATATGGAAAATTTTTAAATGATCAGTTTAAATAGTTGATGACATTTGTTTCTGTTGAGATCAGAAATGTGAGGGACTTGGGCAGTTTCAGACACATATATATATAGTTATAGACATATAAGCTCTGTAAAACTATTTCTTTCCACAATCTATGTACATTACATATGTACAACTCTTGTAAAAATAAAATAAAAATTTTAAATTGGGTTTATCAGGCATCTAGACATAGTGGCCTAGTAAAGAATTATGAGCTTGAGTTTTCATAAAGGTTGTTATTAAGGCTTTCTGATGATGTTTAAAAATATATGATAGTCTTTAAAGGTTTATTATAGGCTAATGAGGATCTTCCTATAAGATGCATCTCCTCCAGAAGAGGAGGAAAAGTAAAGGTGCTTATTTCTCACAATGTTTTATGAAGATTCAGATGAATATCCACTAAATACTACTGATAAATCTTGGGATTGGAAATGGACATATCTATCATTTAGTTTAAATTCATTAACTCTACAAATACTATTTGCAATGTGCTGTTAGCACTGTGTTAGATACTGGAGATACATCTTTCCCCCTTATATGTATGAGCATTTGGACTGTAGCATTTTTTTTTTTTCTTAATACATGGTTCCTTGTTCTCAAGTGTATGCTGGTAGGTTATGCATAGTTAGAGCCATTTAGGTAGAGGAATTGAGAAAGAATCCGAACTAGAGAGTTAGGAATCAGAGGTGAAGAAATGGAATTAAATAGTACAGAAAACAGTTCCAAGATGTGAGGCTGTGAAGTGAAAAGAGAAAATAAGGATAATTTCTGGACACAGATGTAGATCAAAGAAATAACTTATTTTTATTTTATTTTTACAAAGTAATGTGTTAGTATATTTTAAAAACCTCAGAAGCTTATGTTTTTGTTTTTTTTTTGCCCATGCCCACATCATGTGGAAATTCCCAGACCAGGGATTCAACCCACACCATAGCAGCGACATAAGTTGCTGCAGTGACCATCAGTGCTGGATCTTCAAACGTCTGTACCACAAGGCAACTCCAGAAGCTTAATTTTTTTATTGAGAAATAATTTATACATGTACAGCATAGTAATTATTTGATATATATTATATATATATGTATAATATCTATATATGCTTAGACTTTGGAACTGCAAAGTATCTGAGACATGATCAGCAAAAAATAACAGTTGCTATGTAAACTGTTAAAATTCCATCTTTGGATTTGCAATTATAGACATATTTTATTATTTTATTTTTTAATTTGCTTATATTTTTAAAAAGTTTTTGGCATATAGTTGACTTAAAATATTGTATTAGTTTCTCATGTACAGCAAAGTGAACTAGTAATACATATAAATATATAAATTCTTTTCACCCATATGGATAATTACAAACTATTGAGTAGATTTTCCTGTTCTGTACGGTAGGTTCTTGTTAATTATTTTATACAAGAATGTGTATATTTTATTCCCACACCCCCAGTTCTTCCCTCCCCCAACGTTTCACCTTTTATAACCATAAGTTTGATTTCAAAATCATTTGTTTATTTCTGTTTTGTGAATAAGTTCTTTTATATTATTATTTAGATTCCACATATAGGTGGTATCATATATTTGTCTTTCTCTGTCTGACTTACTTTACTTAGTATGATAATTTCTAGGTCCACACATGTTGCTGTATATATCATTATTTCTTTCTTTTTTGTGGCTGAATAATATTCCATTTTATATACATAACACATCTTTATCCATTCTTTCTGTTGATGGACCTTTAGGTTGCTTCTGTGTCTTGACTACTGCAAATAGTGCTGCAGTGAACATTGAGGTGCGTACATCTTTTGAAATTATGGCTTTCTCTGGATATACATCAGAGAGTGGTATTCTTAGTGCATACGGTAGCTCTATATATAGTTTTTTAAGGAGCCTCAATACTGTTATAATAGACTGGATATTATATACTGTTATCCATGGAATGTAAGCTGTTGCACCAGCTCACATTCCCATCAACAGTGTGGGATGGTTCCCTTTTCTCTGTACCCTCTCCAGCATTTACTGTTTGTAGACTTTTTGATGATGGCCATTCTGACAGCTGTGAGGTGATACCTCACTGTAGTTTTGATTTCCATTTCTCTAATAATTAGTGATGTTGAGCATTTTTCATGTGCTTTTTGGCCTTGTTTTTAAATGACAGAGACTTGAGCGTGTTTTGAATGTTGGTAAGAGAGATTGAAAGGGGGTGTTGAATATATAGGAAAACTAATGAATGAAGAATGCTATATAACTATATCCTGAAAGAATGCTAAAGAATAAGATTGAAAACACAGGGGACTTTGAGTGGAGGAGTGATGCCACCGATAAAATAAACATAGAGAAGGGAAGAGTGAAATGTAGTTGTAGATATTGGAATTAGCATCAGGAGATTGAAGAATAATTAAATTTTTTTTTTCTGTGAAGTGACAGAGCATATGAAGATAGAGATATGAAGAGAAGAGGAGAGAGTAACAGATTTGAGGATAGGGGAAATTTAGTCTATTAGCTACTAAATTTTAATGAAAAGATAATTATTGTCAGGCACATTCTAAACTCATTTACATGTACTATCTCATTTAATTCTCACAGGGGCCCTATTACTGTCCTTACATTTTAGGTGAGAAAACAAGGACACAGTAACTTACCTAAATTTATGCAGCTAGTAAAGGGTAAGGCTGAGATTTAAATGCAGGCCTTGAAATTAATCCTCTTTTCATCTATGTTATATGACCTCTTAAGATATACCAAGGCCGGAGTTCCCTTCGTGGTTCAGTGATTAACGAATCCGACTAAGAACCGTGAGGTTTCGGGTTCGATCCCTGGCCTTGCTCAGTGGGTTAAGGATCCGGCGTTGCTGTGACTGTGGTGAAGGCCGGTGGCTACAGCTCCCGTTAGACCCCTAGCCTGGGAACCTCCATATGCCGCGGGTGCGGCGCCACATATAGGCAAAAAGCCAAAAAAAAAAAAAAAAAAAAGGATACACCAAGGCCATGAAAGGAGTTTAAGGAGATATAGAAAATTCATTTTATTTATATCTTTGCTGAGCATGTATTAGACCCCCAGCATGATAGTTTTTATTCAAAGTTATGAAAAGTCAATGACATAGTACATGGTATGCAGGCCCGCAATATGCTTTTATCTATCTCTTCCTCCTCATCTTCTATCCCCCCTGTGAAAAACTTTAAAACAAACCAAAACATATTAAAAATTTTAAGAAAAATGAAAGTTTGTCACTACAGACCAGAGTGAGAAATCCATTCTCAAATTTTGTGATCCCTAAGTTACTTTGTGATTAAATTTTAAATATTATATTTATAGTCCCTTCACAAATTTTAGGAAAACAACATAGAATGGTGATTATGAACCAGAACTGATCCAAACTCTGTTTATGTTATAATTTTGACTCTACCACTAATTAGCTCTATGACTTTGATCAAGATATTTAATCTTTCTGTACTTCAATTTTGCCACATGTGAAATGAAAATTAATCTTTCTTACTTCATAGAGTTATGATGAAATTAAATGAAGTTTATACACTGCTTAAAACAGTTTTTGGCATATAGTAAGAATAAGTTTTTATTAAATAAATAAATATGACTAAGAGTTATTGAGCATCCACAGATGCTAAGTACATTCACAAGCATTAAACTCCCAACAACCCTGAAAAGTAGATATTAGTCACACTCTGTCTCATATCATTTAATTATCTTGTTCAAAATGACAAAGGTACCGATAGATGTAGAATAAAATATATATTATCTGACTATACATTCAATACATTTTTTTCAAAACAGAGAGCAATTTTCCTTATTCTTATTGAAATGAGAACATAGGGCAACATAGATTTCTAAACTCAGCTTTGAAATGTCATTGATTAGAGAAAAGAGAAAGAACAAGTAGTACTATTAGTAGACCTACAGAACTGATGGGACTAGCTTTTCAAAAACACCTGGCAAGTAGAATTCAGGAAAGAAAGGAGAATTTTTATTGATATGTTAGATTTTCCAAGTCCACAACCATAAAATCCATTGAGGGATTTCCTTGCTCATTCTACCTTATAATGGAAGTATCTACAAAAGTGGAAATCATTTTTAGTTTTTCAATGACCTGATCAAATAAATCTTGAGCATAGAGTGTATACAAAGAATTAGCTTTCCTCCTATCTAATGCCCATTTGACCCAATGAAAAAAATGAGTGTGGAGCTGAATCCTTTATACACATGAGACAGAGTGGGAATAAGTTACTTAAATCATTCATGATTTGTTAGGTTTTGCTTTAGTAACAGACAACTTTAAAAATCTCAATGACTTACAAAAACAAAGTTTACTTTCTCCTTCATGTTATATGTCCATTGCCAAGTCAGCTCCTGTTCTGCTCCTTGACATCTTCATTTCAAGACCAGCCTTATGGAACATCCTCTATTGAGCATTTTTAGTCATTATAGCAGAGAAAAAAATAGAGCCTACCAAAGTACCACACTGATCTTAAAACTACAAATAACAAACATTACTTCTACTCAAATTTCCTCATCAAAACCATTCACACAGTTAAATTTAAGTTCAATTTCATATTGTATAGACTGTGAGTAATATAGTGTGCCACATTATTCTGCTATCATGGCGGTACAATTAGAGATATGATCTTGATTTAGACAAAGGATGAGAAAATCTGGACTATGTACAAAATGTAAAATAAGTTATGAGTCAAAAGCCAGAGAGAGAGAGACTATGCAGTATCAGCACATGAAAATAAGGATTGTTCTAATTAATATTCCTTTAGGTGATCTTATTCACTTCACTTGGTTGATATGACAACATACTATTCTCCTCCCTTAAATTTTCATCTTTGATTGTAATTCCTTACTATTTTATAAATCTCCCTGGGAAATCTCATCAACTGCTATGATTCTTTGCTGATGACTCACAAATCTCTATACCTCTGAATTTCATTTCTGTGATATCTACAGTAATCTATAAGACGAATCACAAATATTACACAGGTACCTCAAATTCAACTTGAACCAAGTCAAAATTCTCAGGAATTCTAGGATCTACCCTCATTTATTGTCCCTATTGGCGCTACTGTTGTATAGGTACTCATCCCCTTTCCCATGTCTCTAAATAGGCCTACTGGTTTCAGTCAAGGTGCCTTAAACTTCTAAAGCATGTCATAGTAGCCATTTTTTGTCTTAAAAAACAATTTCCCACAGCTTTCACTCTAAGGTTTAAATTTTTAATATATCATTCAAGTTCTACAGGGAAGTGAATCTCAAAAAAATCTTTTTAATATTTGACATATTGTATAATTTTAAGGTGTACAATGCATTGATTTGATACATTTATATATTGCAATATGATTACCACCATAGCCTTAACCTCTATCATGTCACATAACTATAATTTCATTTTTGTGGTGAGAACAATTAAGATCTAATCCCTTAGTAATTTTGGAGTTTATAATACAGTATTGTTATTTTCTTTTTTGTTTTTGTCTTTTCAGGCTAGCCGTGTTGTTTTATTGGCACAGAATTCTTTCAATAATTTAGTAAGCTTCTAGTCTATATTTCTAGTTAGTTCAATGTGTAAGAAGTCAGCAAATTATCTCATCCAGACATAGATTTCATGCTTACTTTTTCATTCACTAACTCACTAATTGATTTATTCATTTTCAAGTATTTGTAAATTTGTTTTTTATTAAGGTAACATTGGTTTGTAACATGATGTAAGCTTCACATGCAAAACATTTTATTTCTACTTCTGTAGACTCTACAGCATGCTCACCACAAAAATTTTATTTTCCATCTGTCACTCTATAGTTGATCCCTTTTACCCATTTCACCCTTCCCCCACCTTTTTCCTTCTGGTAACCACTACTCTATTCTCTGTATCCATGGATTTGAGTGGTTCATTTTTTTGGTTGTTTTTATATTATACTTATGTGTGAAATTGTACAGTGTTTGACTATAATCATTAACTAGGCATTATCTCTCCAAGACTTATCTATTAGTTCACACTTGGTACCCTTAAACAAAAGAGCCCCAATTCCTTCACCCCCCACAAGCCTCTAATAACCACCATTCAATTTTGTGTTTTACTGGTTCAACATTTTTAGATTCCACATATGTGTGATATCAAACAATATTTTTTCTTTCTCTGTCTTACTTATTTCACTTAGCATAAGGCCCTCAAGTTTCATTCACATCATTACAAATGACAGGGTTTACTTTTTTCTTATTGCTGAATTGTAATATATAATACATATTATATGATTAATATATAATAATTATATAATATATATTATATAATAATACATAATTCAGCCATATATATAATTCAGATATAAGAATAAATATATATATTTATATGTAAATATATATTTCTTTATCCATTCATTGATGGGCTTTTAGAGTGCTTCCATATTTTGGCTATTGTAAATAATGCTGCAATGAACATAGTTTTTCAAGATAAAGTTTTTATTTCCTTTGGATGTGTGTCCAGAAGTGGAATTGATGAATCATGTAGTAGTTCTGTTTTTAATTTTTTGAGGAACCTTCTCCATAGTGGCTGTACCTATTTACATTCCCGCCAACAGTGTGCACATCTTCACCAACACTTGCTATTGCTTGTCTTCTTGATAGTAAACACTCTAACAAGTGTTATGATATCTCATCGTGATTTTGATTTGCATTTCCCCTGATGGTTAGTGATTTCAAATATATTTTAATATACTTATCAGCCAGTTGAATTTCTTCTCTGGAAAAATGTTTAGTTCTTCTGTCCATTGTTTAATTGGATTGTGTGTGGGATTTTTGTTTTTAATTTGTGTGAGTTCTCTATATATTCTGGATGTTAACTACTTATCATATATGTGGTTTGCAAAAATCTTCTCCCATTTATTACGTTGCCTTTTTATTTTGCTGACTCTCTTTTTCTGCCATGAAGAAGCTTTATACTCTGATATAGTCCCACTTATTTATTTTTGAGTTTGTTGCTTGTGTTTTTAGTGTCATATAAAAAAATCATTGTCCTGTCCAAGGTCAAGGAATTTCTTCTCTATATTTTCTTCTTAGAGTTTCATGGCACCAGATCTTATGCTTAAAATCTTTAATCCATTTGCAGTTAATTTTTGTAAGTGGTGTAAAATCTAATTTCCTTTTTCTGCATGTGTTTATCCAATTTTCCCAACACTATTTGTTGAACAAACTATCTGTTTCCCCAGTTCTTGGCTCCTTTGTTAAACATTCTGCTGATCAATTTTTTTTAAACATAGGCCCACTTAAGTAGGATTAAAAACTCTGAAGCCTACATATCTCATTCACTCCTACTTTCCAGTGTGAAAGAACTCAGTGGTAACAAAGAACTGCAGAGAATAAAACACCTATCACATAATAACAATGCAGCAATTAGGCAATAACGACCATAAAAATAGAACATACCAGTATTTCTATAAATGTAAGAACTTTACTAATATTTTTATAAACTGTAAAATTTTACAAAAATTTGAAAACTACACCACAAGAAATCAGTACATGAAAGCAATGAAAATAATATGATGTTATTTTGATAATAAAATATATTTCCTAAAAATTTACAATTCCAACTATCTGTGTTCACATGCCTGGAAGAAGTTATACACTGTTGTCACACACTGAGTAAGACCCAAATTTTATAAAATTCAGTTTGAGTCCTCAGATAACCTTAGTAATTTACTGAATTTTAATAACATCTAGTAGCTCACTTTGTAAATTACTGGTAAGAACCTTTAGTCACACGTAAAACTGAAAGTCATTTACCCATAAGAATTGAATACATAATTTGCATTTTTATTAGTTATTGGCCTATAGTCTTCTTTTGACATTATTCCAGCTTTATTTCTCGTCCACCACGGCCATTCCCTACTACACTGTACACATAGTGGATGACTCATTACTAAACTAGTCATTTATATCTTTAATTTTCCTGACTTTGGTTATTTTGGTACTACAGCCTGAATTTTTTTAACCTGTCTTTCAACTTTCAAAAATTTTACTCAAGCTTTGTGATGCTTTCCCTGATTCTACCACTTAGAAATCATCACTCATTTGTTTGTACTTGCCTTATGGCCTTTGTAATATTTAAATAGTTTATCTTACAACGTAGTTATTTAATGTATATCTCTATCCCCTATTAGATTCTATGATTTTTCAGGGTAAGGGCCATGATGCATTCATTAGTATACCTTCACTAGTCTTAAAATCATTAAGTATCCTTTCAGCACAGATATTTCATTCTTTATTTTAAAGATTTAAACATCTTACCCCCCAAACATGATGCATAGCGTATGAAATGAAATAGCGGTAAGGGTAGGCTACCACTTACACTGGAAAAAAAAAAAAAAAACAAGAAAAGAACATATGGATGAGATTATAACTATTTATCTTAATACACCTATGAATGAGAAAAAATATTTTTTAAAATCTCAACCTATATACATCCCTAAATAAACTCTGGCTATTAAATAACAAACTTTTTTTATGGGAAAACCAAGTTTCCCATACTCAGCTGTCCATGAATTGCTGCCCTCAACCAACAACACCAAAATAATCCATCCATATAATATTGTTAGAAAAAATCAAAGTCTAAATGTGAATAATGAAACTTTTCACAAAATTAAATGCACATACAATTTATAGCTACTATTAACTGTCAGGTAAAATCAAATAACTGGAGAGATGGGAACGCTTAAATTACCTTCTTTAAGGTACCCAAGGTACACATGTGAAAGCAATCATGTGAGGAAGGTGATCCTATTTTATATAACGGACACTTGATTAACTCACTGAAGCATTTCTAAATATGTTTATCTTCATTATTTTATTTTCCTGATATTGAAAACAGTGACATTTTTATTGGTAAGTTATTAGATACAGATGCACAAAGCAAAAAGTCCAACCAAATTGGCTCAAATGTAAAGACATTGATTAGCTCACATAAAAATCTAGAATTTGGTTAATTTAGAGGTTTGGTGACATTATCAAGCCCCCAGGTGGAAAACAGTGACTTTTTTTTTTGTCTTTTGTCATTTTAGGGCTGCATCTGTGGCACATGGAGGTTCCCAGGCTAGGGGTCGAATTGTAGCCGCCAGTCTACACAACAGCCACAGCAACGCGGGATCCGAGCTGCATCTGCAATCTACACCACAGCTCACGGCAACGCCGGATCCTTAACCCACTGTGCAAGGCCAGGGATTGAACCCGCAACCTCATGGTTCCTAGTCGGATTCGTTAACCGCTGCGCCACGACGGGAACTCCCAACACTGACATTTTAAATCAAGAGTCCTGTACCTTTAATTTGCATTGACTAGGTGTCACCCTCTAAAAGCCTTTTCATTAAGCAGACTGAATCTACAGTAAGTCTTTGTTCATTTTCAGTTACATAAAATGGTATTGAATGTGTCAAACGCTAATATTCAGGGTACGTATGACGCTTTAGTAATGAGATATGATGTCATTGATATAACTGAAAAAGATATGCAATTTTAACCCAGCAGTCCTTGTTACAAGTGTGTCTGCTGCTAGTATAGGGCATGGTTTTATTAGAGATTTGAAACATTTCAAATTCAAACTCCTACTCAAAAACTGAGCAAAGCTCAAAAAGAGGTAAAGCCAAAATAAAAGACCACTTCAATCAAATAAAAATGAAGAGAAATGGTATGGTGTATTTTATATTATGGTTTTTCATCTGCTAAAGTGTTGATAATATTGTTAATGAGAATAATGTGGGAAAAAGTACACTGAAAAAGTCTATACCGACAGTGATATGGGTGGGTGAATCTAAAGGTTTACAAATAGGGAGTTCCCTTCATGGCTCAGTGGTTAACGAATCCGACTAAGAACCATGAGGTTGCGGGTTCGATCCCTGGCCTTGCTCAGTGGGTTAAAGATCCGGCGTTGCCATGAGCTGTGGTGTAGGTTGCAGACACGGCTCAGATCCCGCGTTGCTGTGGCTGTGGCGAAGGCCGGCAGCTACAGCTCCTGTTAGACCCCTAGCCTGGGAACCTCCATATGCTGTGGGTGCGGCTCTACATAAACAAAAAGGCAAAAAAAAAATAAGGGTTTACAAATAATGTATTACCGTTCTACCATATTAGCCTTTAGTTAAACAGATATAAAAATGAGTCTGAAGTCTTAATCAGTTATTTTCATTTTGCTTAGATTTAATCTTATTACCTTAGAATGCTAATGAAATAAAAACTAGATTTTTACCCATTGCACTTGTATGATCAGGCCACTCAAGATGGCTTTACATCCATCTTGAGCCTGCTGCTCCTGTACATCCAACCAGAGCTGGCTGTTCCTGTATGCTTTGCGCATGATAACCTTCCTAAGTACTTGCCCCAGGCCCCAACTAGTAATAGCTTATCAAAGAGATGGTAAGGAGTGGGCTCATCACTGGTTTCCCTGGTAACTAATGAGCAGAACTGAAGAAATTCCCCCATGTAACTGGCAAATTTCTCTTCCCCCTATGAGTGAAGACAGCTACCATGTCCTGTTTGCCATCTTGTCCTCTGCACATGGTGGGATATCATTCCAGGATCTTGCTTCAGATATGTACCCATCCCCATCCATTAAAACATTCACATTTCTGTTCCTGACTTAAGCATTTTTCTTCAGTCTTGAATCTTGGCAAGCACAGGCCCTTGTAGACCTGTAGATGCAGCCCAACATCATTAGCAAAAGTCATTTTTTTTTTTAATCACTGGTGTATGAGTCAGGGTACACTCAGGAAGACAGAAAAAAACCCAGGTAGTTTATAAAAGGAGATTTAATATCAAAGACTGATTAAAAGATTTGAAGAGCTGAAATTGAGAGAAGGTGAGATGAATTAGAGAACAAAAATTGCAGGAAGTCACCATTCTTAGAGCTGAATGACAAGGGCAGAAGATATACATACCAGAGGTCAGTGTACACTGAAAGGCTAGGGCTGCCAGAAGCTGGAATTGTTTTTGCCGATATTTACAAATGGATCCTGAATTTCATATGTAAATACAACGGGGCCAGAATAGCAAAAACAATATTGAAAAAGAAAGTTGGAGGGATCGTGGTTTTCAATTACAAAACTTATGGAAAAAATACAGTAATCAAGAGATTGTGATAATGTCATTGAATAGACTTATCAAATCCATGGACTAGAATTTAATGTTCAGAAATAAATACCTACAGTAATGGTTAACTAACTTTCAACAAGGGTGCCAAGACAGTTCAATGGGGAGAGAAGAGTCTCTTCAACAAGTAGTGCCAAGATCATTGGATATACACATGCAAAAAAAAAAAAAGGATATTTTACCCTGACCTCACATGATATAACGATTATCTCAAAATAAATCAAAGACCCAAATGTAATAGCTAAAACTATAAAATTCTTATAAAAAACATGAACAAATCATCATATTATATCTGTCAATTTTTATTCAGATATGACACCAGAAATACAAGCAACAAAAATAGGTAAATTGTACTTCATGAAAATTGAATGTTTGTGTATTCAATAGACACTATTAGGAGAATGAATAAACAATCCCCAAGATGAAAGGAAAAATTTCTAAATTATATATCTGATAAGAGTCTATTACACATAATTTTAAAATATAACAATAAACATACAACCCAATTAATAATAGGCAAAGGATCTGAATAGACATTTATCCAAGGAATATAAATACAAGGCCAATAAGCACATGAAAATATGATGAATATCATTATCCATCACGGAAATGCGAATCAAATCCACAATGAGATACCACTTCACACCCACTAAGGATGGCTGTAATTTAAAAAAAGAAAAACAGTAAAAAGTACTGGTGAAAATGTGGAGAAACTGGAGCTCTCTTATGTAGCTGATGAGACTATACGTGGGGCAGCTTCTTTGGAAGATATTTTGGCATAAAGTTATCATCTGATCAAACATTTTCTTTTAGTTATATACCTAAGAGAAAAGAAAACCTATATTTGTAGAAAAACTAGTATACTGATGATCATGGCAGCTTTATTCATAACAGCCAAAAGGAGAAAACAATTAAAATGTCCAGTGATTAGTGAATGGATGAACAAAATGTGTTAAATGTAAACAATGCCATATTATTCAGTCATTAGAAATTAATGAAGTACTGGGACATGCTTCAATATGTATAAAACTTGAAAATGTTATACTAAATGAAAGGAGCCAGATACAAAAGATCATGCTTGTATAAATATATATATTATATATACAGAAATTTTTTTCTGAATTTTAGGTCCACACCGGAGGCATATGGAGGTTCCCAGGCTAGGGCTCGAATCGGAGGTAGAGGTGCTGGTCTATGACACAGCCAGATCTGAGCCACACCTGTGACCTACACCACAGCTCATGACAACGCGGGATCCTTAACTCACTGAGCAAAGCCAGGGATTGAACCCGCAACCTCATGGGTCCTAGTTGGATTTGTTTTCACTGTGCCATGATGGGAATTCCTGTATAATTATATTAATATGAAGTGTTCATAAATAGATAAATCCATGAAGATATAAATTAATGGTTGCTAGGGACTGGAGGGAGGGGCAAAGTTCAGTGACTGCTAATGGGTATTTCTTTTGGGAATGATGACAATGATCTATTATTAGATGGGGCAATGAGTATATTAAAAACCACTGAATTATATATTTAGAGGGGTGAATTTTTTGGTGTGTGAATTATATCTCAATAAAACTATATTTTTTATTTTATATTTTTTTATGGCTGCAAATGTGGTGTAAGGAAGTTCCTGGGCTAGGTGCCAAATCAGCTGTGACTGTAGGCCTTCACCACAGCCAGGGCTACACCAAGATCCCAGCCACATCTGCAACCTATGTCACAACTTGTAGCAACACCAGATACTTAACCCACTGAGCAAGGCTAGGGATCAAACCCACATCCTCATGGATACTATGTTGGGTTCTCAACCCTCTGAGCCACAGTGGGGACTCTAGCTAACCATTAAAAAGAATAAAATAATGCCATCTCCAGCAAGATGGATGCAACTAAAGATCCTCATACTAAAAGAAATAAGTCAGAAAGAGAAAGACAACTATCATATGATATCACTTACTTGTAGAATCTAAAATATGACACAAATGAACCTATCTACAAAACAGAGACAAACTCACAGACATAGAGAAGAGACTTGTGGGTGCCAAGCAGGAAGGGGAAGGAGGGGGCTAGACTTGGAATTTGGGGTTGGTAGATGCAAACTATTACATTTATAATGGATAAGAAATGAGGTCCTACTGTACTGCACAGGGAACTATATTCAACTTCTTGGGATAAAACCTGATGGAAGATAGTATGAGAAAATAATGTATATACATATGTATGACTGGGTTGCTATGCTGTACAGCAGAAATTGACAAAACACTGTAAATCAACTCTAATAAAAATAAAATAAAATTAAAAAAATAATATAACAATCATCCTTATTCCCTCCATCTGGAATTAACTACTTTAACATTTGACACATGGCTTCCAGTCTTTTTTCTTTCTTGGTTTTTACTTGTTAAAAATCTTCACACAAGAGCTCTCTTGTGGCACAGTGGTTTGGGTCACTCCTGTGATGCGGGTTTGATCCCTGGCCAAAGAATTTTCAAGTGCCACAGGCAAGGTAAAAAAAAAGTATTCACGCATTAAAAAGAACACATTTTCTTTTTAAAGTCATGACATTTCAGATAAAGCTTAGGCATCTCGTGCTTTTTATGCCCATCCCTAAGATCCTATCACAGCAGCAAGAAATACAAAGATGTTTGATTTGTGGTTTGGACAATTAATAGGTTTTTGTTTTTTTTTTTGTTTTGTTTTGTTTTGTTACCATGTAACAGAGAACACTTTTATTTATGAAATATCCTTCATAACATAACTCTTAATGGAAGGCTTGCAAGTATACTTGACCATGGATTTGAAGTGCCAGATATTCCTTTCACTACTCTGTCAACCAGAGTGGTCAGAGTACAGAATGTAGCACTGGCTCAACCATTAGGATGATCTGGTCCAGGATTATGAAATTTAAGGAGAGATTAAAAAACCAGAACCAGCTAAGAAATTTTGTAGGTGATAAAGTGTTTTGCTATTATAATGTCAGTAGTATCATCATCTCTAACCTGTTCTTGTAACGAGGCCTTGGCCATATCCTACTGCCTTTCTTCCCTTGATGGTTGCTGCCTGTTTTCAGGTCTAAATCTCCAGTTACCATAGCAATTGTTGAGCTATGCACTAACCTTCCAATAATTACATTTTAGCTTTAGATATTTCAGGATTTTTTATTCATTGAAAGTATGAATTCTGAATAAAGCATTATGTCTTCTTCAAATCTTTTAAAATGGGTTTATATGCATATACATGCATCCATAATATATACAGTATTCCCTTGTGTTTTCTAATTTATATAATCGTTATTGTGTTGCACTTATTTTACTCCAATGTCCTTCCTTCAATATGCTATTTTGAAGTACTTTTAAAACTATTTATATTGATGTATATATACCAAATTTATTCTTTCTGAAATACATAGTAACCATGATGTACATTTGCCGTAATTCATTTACCCAAATGTTGCAATAAGTAGCTCCATGACCATTAAACAACTCTAGAGAACACCATTTCACATACTTAGTGTGAATGAGATCTTGGGGAGTTGAAAAGAACACAACCTACATATCTATACCTGGTGACTTTGGCAACACACATGTATATGTATGTGTATTTTCTTGTACATGTATTTTCATGTGTGTTTCTCTAGGTTAGAAACCTAGAAATGCAATTTCTGTTTCTTAGAAGTTGTATTACATTTTCAGATTCTATAGATACTACCACCTTTCTTTGAATCCATTGATTCAGTGGATTTCATTGATTTAGGGAGATTTAACATCTTGGCTACAAAATTTATTACTGAGGGACCATAAATATTTCATTTTCTTATAAAAAGTGTTAATGTTAAGAATAAAATTTTACTCAACATATCTGAGATCATCTGTCCTTTATCTCCTTTAAAATATACTTGGCCTACACCTCCAATACAATGATCTCCTAACTGGATTTGTATCAGTGTTCCTGAAAGTTAAGTATTAGGAAATAATACCCTGTTGCTCTAATTAAAGAGTACTATTTATTGCTTGATCACCTCACAATTTTCCCCATTTCCAGTTCCTATGATTTAGATCACTACATTAATCTGTTCACTAGATGGAGGGGTCTTGAGGATTCCAAGCAGTCCCCATAGGCACAGCTGTGGGAATGATGCCAGCTTTGTATAGTTCCATCCTGCCTCAGCTGAACTAGCTCTGTTTTTATGTTTTCTTGTTTACATTCTAGCTCTATTGCTAAAAGTAATTGGAATGTCTCTTACCTAAATGCATGTTAGTTTTACAGCAAAACATCACTACTAAGACTGTACATATACTTCTAAGATGATTGGGGCAATGTATTGCTCCAGGACATTTGGTGTGCCTTTCCTATTCACTAAGTAAATATCTCTTTAATAATTATAATAGCAACAAAAATACAGTAATAACTACTAAGGGCAATAAATCTTCCAGCATTTATTGAACAGTTACTGTATTCCAGGAACCGTTCCAGATGTTTTACATATATTGGCTCATTTTATTCTTACCACAACCTCTTGATACATTGTTTTTCCATTTTTTTATGCAGGAGGGAAACTAAAAATCAAGGAACTGAAATAATTCAGTCAGTATCACACAGTTATTAAGGGACTATTCATGGCTGATAATATTAACAGAGGAAATTCATACTATATAAGCCTTTAGTACTTAGATAAAAACCAAGAGATAATCGTCTATTTATAGTTATTGGGAGAAAGATTCTAGGATCTAAATATTTGTGTTGAAAACTCTCATGTCCTAGTTATACCTGTGTATAATTGGGTTGAATGATTTTGGATATCAACATTTCCAGTTCAGATTAACAGGTTCCTAAAGTGATAGCCTGCATTAACAGAACTGCTAAGGCCAAATAGGAATAAATAGATTTTCAAAGAATAATAGCTATTATTCAACAAGATGAAAGTCAACTTTAGGCCTTTGGTTAGGTTGGAAGATACAAATTATGGAGAAAGTGATAGGTGAAAAAAATCACAGGAGTTCCCATAGTGGCTCAGCAGTTAGCAAATCTGACCAGCATTCATGAGGACATAGGTTTGATTCCTGACCTCGCTTAGTGGGTTAAGTAGCCAGCATTGCCATGAGCTGTGGTGTAGGTCACAGATGTGGCTTGCATCCTGCATTGCTGTGGCTGTGGTGTAGACGAGCAGCTGCATCTCCGATTTGATCCCTAGTCTGGGAACCTCCATATGCCACGGGTGTGGACCTAAAAAGCGGGGGGAAAAAAAATCACGGATATAAGTGGATTTTAAAATTGATTGCCATCTTTAATACTTGTTGATCTAATTAACCTCCACACTTAACTTCGTTTGAAATGTGTAGCTTTACCTAGATTTTTCAGTCCTGATTTTTCATCCCTGAGTACATGATTATGTGAGGAGGGGGCAGTGTTGGTTAATGAGGTTTATCAAGAAATAGGAGAGAATAACTAGTTAATAATGTATTTTTTATTTTTTTAGTTATTTTTTTATGGCCACACCCATGGCAAATGGAAATTCTTGGGCCAGGGATTGAAAATGAGCTGGGGCTGTGACAAATGCCACAGTTGCAGCAACGCTGGATCCTTAACCCACTGTGCCAGGCCAGGGATCAAAACAGTACCACCAGAGAAAAGTTGGATCATTAGCTCACTGTGTTACAGTGGGAAATGCAATAATGTATTTTTTTAAATTGACATACATTCGAATTTGAAATAGAGTTCAATAGTTATATTTTATTATTGTACATATATAAGAATTATCCTAAAATTTATTTACAATGTTTCTTCCAAATATTAATATTTTCTGAGTAGAAAATCTCTAATTTGCATATTATTTATATTCTTTAAAATATGAGGTACATTAGATATTTAAAATATATAAATAACTTTAATATTTGTTTAAAATCAACAATCATGCATTATATTGAAGCATGAAAGATCAACCTACCAAAAGCAATACTTGATTTTTACACACAGATGAGTCTAATTCTAGATCAATCTTTCTAACAGCATTAGTATAAATATAATTCACTTCCCAAAGTATAATTTTTTTTAATGGATTTTATTTCAATCATGGTGTGCATAAATCATCACAAGTCAGTTTTACAGATTTTGTATCCCAAACCCCCAGTGCATCCCCCCACCCCCCCAGATTGTCTTATTTGAAAAACCAAGGTTTTCCAAAGTCTGTGAGTCATTGTCTGTTCTGTAAAAAGGTTTATTGTGTCTTTTAGTTTCCACATGTAAGCGATATCATTGGGTGTTGCTGTCTAATTGTCTGACTGGTTTCACTTTGCATGATAATTTCTAAGTCCATCCCTGTTGCTATAAATGTTGGTAATTCGTTCCTTTTAATGGCTGAGTAACATTCCATTGTGTGTATGTACCATATCTTCCCTATCCACTCTTCTGTGGATGGGCATTTAGGTTGTTTCCATGACCTGGCTATTGCATAGAGTGCTGCAATGAACACTGGAGTACAGGTGTCTTTTCGGGTCATGGTGTCTGCTGTATAGATGCCCAGGAGTGGGATTGCTGGATCAAATGGTAATTCTATTTTGAGTTTTCTGAGGAATCTCCGTACTGTTTTCCACAGTGGCTGCACCAATTTGCATTCCCACCAACAGTGTAATAGGGTTCCTTTTTCTCCACACCCTCTCCAGCACTTATTATTTGTAGTCTTTTTGATGATGGCCATTCTGGCTGGTGTAAGGTGCCAAAGTATAATTTTTATGATAGTCTTAACCCAAGATACTTTGGCTATTACAGCAATCCTCAATAAACACATGGGTACTATGGAAAGGAAAACATTGGAAGCAATATTAACCAAGGAAAGTAATATTTGCTAGTTAACATGGGCTTTGCTATCGCACTGTTTGTATCCCTTCTGCTAAATATTCAACATTGGACATGACGTATTATTAAACAGGAAAGTAGAGAACTGTTTTAAAACCGAAAAGATTTACACAAAGGAAAATTCAATTTCTGTCACCCAGGTTACAATAAATACTTTTGAAGATAAATTAAATATTAAATTAAATATTAGATTCTAAAGTAATATTATAGCAATTTGCCATATAAAACTATCAAACTTCAGATATTGGCAGATCTCTATTTTGAATAGCCTTGTGTCATTTAAAAAGATATCATGTTCCTATAGCGTATAGAAGAATAAAGCACTTAATACAGTGAAATGAAGATAAATTCACTGTTGGAAAAAAATTTTTGAAGTATTCAAATGAAAACTATGATACACTATAAAGAAAATGTTAATAAGAGGTTTCATGTTTTTACATTCCATTTACCCTAAACATCTTTCTCCTACTTTTCAAGTAAATGAATTAATTTATTAATGTTTTCAGAAACCAGAGAGGAAGTATAAAATAGTTCTGAAATTATTCTAATTATTCAAATTCCAGAAAACATGCACACATTTCATAGAATTTATTTTTAGGGAATAAAAATAAATAACATCTATCATGTACAGAAATTCAATATTTTATGTTGTGTATTGATGATACATTATATAGTTACTAAAAATGACTTTCCAAACCCTGTATAAATATAAATATTTATTATCCTTAAGATCAAATAAAATAATATATATAGCGTGCACCTATATAGAATTGATATGTATAAAAAGGGGATAGAAACATACTACTATACATAAAATAAACAAGGACCTACTTTATAGCATGGGGAACTATATTTAAAATCTTGTAATAACCTATAATGGAAAAGAATCTGAAAAAGAGTATATATATGTAAAATTGAATCACTTTGCTGTATATCTGAAGCGCTATAAATCAACTATGCTTCAATTTATATATATATGTAGTTGTGAAGCAAAATGTGTTATAGTAATATTAATGAGTTATGCAGATGAACAAGGTGAACATGAGGTCATTGGAAAATCCTGATAATTGATGGGTGAATTTTGAGATGGTCTTTCCCTCTTATTCCAGAATAACTTTTTTGATAATGATAAATTAGTTACTGATGTTTGATGTAAACTATATCCAAGTAAGAAAATAAAAGATATTTAATGTTTTTTTTTTTTAAAGAGCAAAAAGCTTTCATTATATTCACAGCTTTTCTTTTTCACAAAACAAAAAGAATCCACTTCACAGTTTGGAATTGGAAGATAGCTTGTAGTTTAGTTAATCAATTCCATTAATTTTATATATGAAAACAATGAAGTTTATTTTTAGTAAGAAAAAGAAAATTTCCCAAATCACAGTAAAAAAGTAAACAAAAAATAAACAAAAATAAACAAGAAAATATTAAAATATTTCTGTAATGATTATGTAAAATATTATTTATTTTAATATTTAAAAAATTTAAACTCTAGGAGCTACTACCTCTTTAAAAAATAAAGGCAATGGGAGATCTTCGATGATACTGTAAGTTATTTGGAAAAAAAGTAGAAAGCAAAGAGCTCAGGAAATGATGACTGGTGTCAGAATTGTGTAATGTCAGTTCTCTGGTCAGAACAATGGAAAACATTTTTCAGGAGTTTCCGTGCTGAGAGAAACATGTTTTTTCCTAAGGTAAATGCAAACATTTGTCAGCAGCAATTAAGGTGCAGAAAAGAGGAGTGAATTACAGAGTTCTATGAAATATTCTGTCACCGAAAGTAAGAAAACATAGGTTTACTGCTACAGATAATCAAAGTAAAACTTTGTATCTCAGTACAAACCATTTATCTATACAATAATAAATATCTTGTGGTAAGCAGACCATTTTCAAGGCAGGAAGAAAAAAATCCTTTTCATTGATCCTTCATAATTGTCATGTGCATAATTTTAATTTCTAAAATTCCAAGGCAGCTTATAAACAAAATAAATCAATGTTATTGAAGTACCTATAACTTGGAGAAACTTTGAATTAAAGGACAAGTTTTTAAAACCATCAAATGTAATTTCAATCAGATGCATAATAAAATGTTATTTATGATGAACTTTAAAACACAGAGTGATATCTAAAGAAGACATATGGATGTCCAACAGGCATATGAAAAAATGCTCGATATCACTAACTATTAGAGAAATGCAAATCAAAACTATAGTGAGGTACCACCTCATACCAGTCAGAATGGCCACTATTAACAAGTCAACAAATAACAAACACTGGAGAGGGTGTAGAGAAAGATGTACCCTCCTCCACTGTTGGTGGGAATGTAACTTGGTACAACTACTATGGAAAGCAGTATGAAGGTACCTGAGGAAACTAATTTTAGAGCTACTATATGATCCTGTAATTCCACTCTGGGCATATATCCGGAAAAACTTTCATTCAAAAACATACATGCACCGCTATGTTCATGGCAGCACTATTCACAATAGCCAAGACATAGAAACAACCTAAATGTCCATTGACAGATGAATGGATTAAGAAGATGTGGTACATATACACAAGGGAATAATACTCAGCCATAAAAACAACAAAATAATGTCATTTGCAGCAACATGGATGGAAATAGAGACTCTCATACTAAGTGAAGTAAGCCAGAAAGAAAAAGACAAATACCATATGATGCTGCTTATTTGTGGAATCTAAAATATGGAACAGATGGTCCTATCTAAAAATAATAAACTAACAAGCAAACAAAAAATAGAAACAGATCATGCCCAAGAAGAGCAGACTTGCAGTTCCTGGGGGAAAAGGAAGGGAGTGGGATAGATGGGCATTTTGCGAGTTTGGGGGATGTACACTGTAATATTTGGAATGGATGTGCAATGGGATCCTACTGCACAACACAGGGAAATGTGTATGAATGGGTCACTTTGTTGTACAACAGAACTTGACAAAATATTGTAAGTCAAATATACTTTGATAATAATAGAATAAAAAGCACAGAACAGTAAATACAGCTTGAGCTAGTGTTATGACTTGTGTTTTTGATGGAAAAATAGTTGTTTTAACATGTTTGCTTAATTACTGACTTGCTTCACATTTGCAATGAAAATATAATTGTCAACTCAAATCGAGGTTTGTTTTTATTTTGCTGGGCAATTCAATTTAACTCTATATGAGGAAAACTAAGAAATGCTTTTAGCATGATGCTGGTGAAGTGAAGAGTACTTTACTTAAAACTTATTTAGCATGGTAAAAATCCAGCAGATAGCAATTAAATATATCTTTTACATTTTAAATAGATGAATAAAACAATGAGACTTGCCAAGTTTATGTCGTGATTCTATTAAAGGCAGAGAGTGTACCACCTTAACTATAAATTAATATACTACTTCTGTCAGTGTAAAAATATTCAGTGACCACAACAAAAATTCAGTAAGTAGTCAACAGATTTTCATTAATAATTTCAGCCTAGCAAAGACTCACTTTCAATTAAAACATTTGCTTCTTCCCCAGGAGCCCTCATAAAGCTTTACAACAATGACATGGCTGTTAATGACATATACCACCAAAAGGCTTCTCTAATAAGGTATCCACCAAATATGAATTGAGGAAATTTTGGAGCTTTAAAACCTAGTTTTAGGAGTCCTTGCTTGGCGCAAAGAGATCAATGTTGTCTCTGCAGCAGCAGGGACATGGGTTCAATCCCTGTCAAGGTGTAGTGGGTTAAGGATCCAGCATTGTCACAGCTGTGGCATAGATTGCAACTCCAGCTCAGACTCCATCTTTGGCCTGGGAGCTTCCATATGCAGCACAGCAGCCTAAGAAAAAGAAAAAAATTTCTTGGAAATGGTAAGCTGCTTTTGTCAGTAAAGGTCAAGTAGGTAGCACAGATCCATTATTTAGTGTTGGTCGAGAATTGAAGGAAAAGGAAAGAAAAAAAAACTAGTTTCAAAAATAAAATAATGATAAAGATCTTAATAGGGAAGATTTTTTGTAAGCTAGAATCATACTCAAACTCCTTTTTTGTCTATTTTTTCTGTGATTTGAGCAGTGAGGGTACATGCAAAGAGTAGTATAATCATTTAAAGAAAATTGATGAGGCCATTATATTGCACACTATACTTTTTGGGTTGCCCTCATGGCATATGGAAATTCCCAGGTTAGGGGTAAAACTGGAACCATAGCTGCCAGCCTTATGCCACAGTCACAACCACAGCAACACAGGATATGAGCCACATCTGGAACCTACACAACTCACGGCAATGCTGGATCCTTAACCCACTGAGCGAGGACAGGTATGGAACCCACAGCTCATGGATATTGGTCGGGTTTGTTTTCACTGAGCCACAATGGGAAATCCCAAAAATGGAAAACCTAAGGTATAAAAAAATGAAGTTTCGCAGAGTGGTATGATTTAACAACGAAGAAAAGGATCTCCTGAACGTAAAAAGTGATGGTGAGTTGGGGAGATTAAAGGGTGGAAAATGTTTGAACATCTGCTCTGTGAAATATAATAGGGGGTCAACACTGATAAATACATGGATTGGCAAGAAACAGGGACAGTTCAGCTGACTTTAGATAAGATAAAACTGTAGTGGATCCAGTTAGCGTAGTTTCATAAATTTCTGTAGCAATGCTTCACTCTTCAGAGGTGGGAAGAGAGAAAGCAGACTGGAAATTCCCCCAGCGTTAAGAAATGGCATGTCATGGACAATGAAAGATCAAGAGGATACTAAAAAAAAAAACAAACATATTAAAATAATTGGCCATGTTCGTGTTGAATCAGAAGATAGAAATGCAATTGGGGGAGATTGGATTAAGATGGCAGAATAGAAGGACTGGACCTCAACTTCTCTCCCAAATAACAGCAAAACTACAGCCAAATGCCAAGCAACCCTCAGCGAAATAGACTGTAAACTTCCAAAAAAGATATTCTGCTCCAGAAGACAAAGAGGAGAACACATCAAGAGGTAGGAGGGGCGATTATGCTATAGAAGCAACCCCATACCTCCCAGGTAGGAAGCCCCACAGACTGGAAAGTAACTGCATCACAGAGACTCAGCTACAGGACTGAGAGTTCTGAGCCCCATGACAAATCCCCACGCCTGGGGATCTGGCATAGGGAGAAAGAGCCCCTGGAGCATCTGGCATTGAAGGCCAGTGGGGTTTGTGTGTAGGAGTGCCACAGGACTGGGGAAAACAGAGACCCCACTCTTGAAAGGCACACACAGACTTTCATGTGCACTGGGTCCCAGGGCAAAGCAGTCTCCATAGGAATCTGGATGGAACCTGACTGCAAATCCTGGAGGATCTCCTGGAAAAACAGGGGTGACTGTGCCTTGTGGTGGGGGAACGGCATTGGAGGTGAAGCTCTCAGGGACATTCAGCAGCCTGCATTTCTCTGGAGGTGGCCATTTCTGGGAAAATCTGGTCCCTCCCATCAGGGCTGAGAAGTCCCAGGCCAAACAGTAATCCAGGTGGGATCTCAGCCCCACCCATCAGTAAACAGGCTGCCTAAAGACCCCTCAGGCACACAGCCAGCCTCTAATCTCATCCAGAGACAAAGCCCCACCCATCAGAGGGAGAGGAATCAAGCCACCTACCAGTGAGCAGGCTTCACTCTCTCCCATCAGGAAGCCTACAGCAAGCCCCCTCCATACCAACTTTAGCCACAGGGGAGGCAAAGGCCAGAACTAAGAGAGGCTACAACTCTGTTGTCTACTAAAAGGTCACCACACCAAAAACCTATAAAAATAAAAAGACAGAAAACTATAACTCAGGTAAGGGAGAAAGAGAAAAGCCCAGAAAAACAGCTCAGTGATGAGGAGATTATCAGCCTCCCAGAAAGAGACTTTAGACTGTTGATACTGAAGATGATGCAAGGCATTGGAAAGAGACTGGAGGCAAAGAGTTATAATTTACAGGAAACACTGAGCAAAGAAATACAATATATGAAAATTAAGCAAGAAGAGATGCAAAATACAATAACTGAAATAAAAAATTCCTTAGAAGCAGCCAGCAGTAGAATGCAGAATCAGTGAGGTGGAGGACAGATTAGTGGAAATCACTATCACAGAAGAAAAAAAGAGATAAAAGATTGAAAGGAAATGAGCAGAGTCTCAGAGAACTCTGGGATAATGTTAAACGCACCCACATCCGTATTATAGGGGTGCCAGAGGGAGAAGAGAGAGAGAGAGGGGACAGAAAAAATATTCAAAGAGATAGTAGCTGAAAACTTCCCTAATATGGGAAAGGAACCACTCACTCGAATCCAGGAAGCGCAATGAGTACCATATAAAATAAACCCAAGGAGGAACACCCCGAGACACACATTAATCAAAATGACCAAAATGAAAGAGAAAATATTGAAAGCAGCTAAGGAAAAGGAACAAATGACATACAAGGGAACCCCAATAAGGTTATCAGCAGATTTTTCAGCTGAAACTCTGCAGGCCAGAAGAGACTGGTATCATATACTAAACGTGATGAAAGGAAAAAACTTCCAACGAAGATTACTTTATCCAACAAGGCTCTCATTCAGATTTGAAGGAGAAATCAAAACCTTTACAGATAAGCAAAAGCTAAGAGAGTTCTGCAACACTAAACCAACTCTACAACAAATCCTAAAGGAACTTCTCTAGGCAGAAAAGAAAAGGCCACAACCAGAAACAACAACACCACAAATGACAAGGCCCACCAGTAAAGGCATATATACAGTAAAGATACTAAATCATCCATGCACAATTACGCTACCAAAATCAGAAATCATGAGAAGAGAGCACAAATGCAGGTACTGGAGAAGCACGTGCAATTAAGAAACCAACAACTTAAAACAATCTCATTTGTATATAGACTCCTATATCAAAACTTCAGGGTAACCACAAACCAAAAATCTACAATTGATACACAAACAAATAAGAAAAATCAACTCAAATACAACATTAAAGATAGCCATCTTGTGAGAGGAGATAACAAGAGAATAAGGGAAGAAAAAAAGAGCAACCAAAACCCCAAACAGTTAATAAAATGGCGATAAGAACATATACATCAGTATTACCTTAAACGTTAATGTACTAAATGCCCCAACCAGAAGTCATAGACTAGCTGAATGGATACAAAAATAAGACCCATATAAATGTTGTCTTCAAGAGACCCACTTCACTTCTAGGGACACATACAAATTGAAAGTGAGAGGATGGAAGAAAATATTCCATGCAAACGGGCATCAAAAGAAAGCCAGAGTAGCAATACTAACATCAGACAAAACAGACTTTTAAATGAAGAACATTTTAAGAGACAAGGAAGGGCACTACACAGTGATCAAAGGATCAATCCAAGAAGAAGATAAAACTATTTTAAATATCTATGCACCCAACATAGGATCAACACAATATATAAGGCAACTGGTAACAACCTTACAAGGAGAAATCAACAATAACACCATTATAGTGGGGGACTTTAACACATTTACAGCAATGGACAGGTCATCCAGACAGAAAATCAATAAGGAAACACAGGTCCTGAATGAAGCATTAGATCAGATGGACTTAATAGATATTTATAGGACATTCCGTCCAAAAGCAAGAGAATACACATTCTTCTCAAGTGCGCATGGAACATTCTCTAAGATTGAGCACGTCCTGGACTACAAATCAAGCCTCAGTAACTTTAAGAAAATTGAAGTCATTTCAAGAATCTTCTCTGACCACAATGCTATACGACTGGAAATCAACAACAAGAAAAAAATGGCCAAAAACACAAATATGTGTAGACTTAAAAAAAAAGTCTACAAACAATAAGTGCTGGAGAGGGTGTGGAAAAAAAGGATCCCTATTATACTGTTAGTGGAAATGCAAATTGGTGCAACCACTTTGGGAAACAGTATGGAGATTCCTCAGAAAACTCAAAATAGGATTACCATTTGATCCAGCAATCCCACTCCTGGGCATCTATCCAGCAGACACCATGACCCGAAAAGACACCTGTACTCCAGTGTTCATTGCAGCACTCTATACAATAGCCAAGTCATGGCAATGTAAATGTTCATAGACAGAGGAGTGGACAGGGAAGATCTGATACATATACACAATGGAATATTACTCAGCCATCAAAAGGAACAAAATAACAATATTTATAGCAACATGGATGGACCTAGAAATTATCATGCGAAGTGAAACCAGTCAGACAGTGAGACACTGACATCAACTGCTACCACTTCCTTTTGGAAACTAAAAAAAGGGCACAATGAACTTCTTTGCAGAACAGATACTGACTCACAGACTTTGGAAAACTTAATGGTTTCCAAATGAGACAAGTTGGGAGGTGGGGGATGCACTGAAGGTTTGAGATGGAAATACTATAAAATTTGGTTGTGATGATTTTTGTACACCCATAACTGTAATAAAATTCATTAAGTATTGGGGAAAAAAATGAAGTGAGGCAATTATTTACCACTTGCTTAATGTAAATTGTAATTGATCAAGGAGAGAAAACAGCAAGAGCGAGATTAAACTGCTGAATAGATTGATGAGAATAAAAATTTTGCATATAAAGCCCTTATGAGTCGTGTAGTCTAGGCAGAAATCTTAGAACCAAATTGATACACAAAATACGTAGGGTGTAGAGACCAGGCAAAGACAGACCACAATACGCGAGGGTAACTTTTGGGAAACTAAACCTAGATGATGAACTGGGCTATAAATAAAAGTTAAACCCACTATGCCTAAAAAAACCTCGATCTTTGCAATGTATCGAGTAAGAAATTGCAAGTAAGTTTAGCTATAGTCCTCAGAGAAAAAAATGTTATGAATCTGTGACTCTATTTTTACTTTACTTTCCCTACTTTATTTTCCATTGTATTTCTATGGTTTCTTAGAAAAATTTCCTCTGAAAAAAATTGATCCTGGGAATTTCACAATATATTTTCTAAGATTAGCTTTTAAAATGCCTGAGAAAATTCAAACAGGAACAGTTGAGAATTCTTGGAAGTGAATTACTTTGCTCTACTCCAAATCTATTTCTATACACCATGGTATTGCTATACAAAAAAATTCTACTCCAAGGTATAGTAACCTTACAAATATTTTTAAACTTGGCTGTAAATGACCTCAATGGCTGAATTAATTAATGAATGCCTTTTAGATTTTCATATATTGTTCCCCTAAATGTAGAAAATTAAACCTACTTTAAAATTCTACTCATAAAAATTAAAGCATATGGGTGAGTTAAATTATAAAGTTTGTAATTATTTAGTTTGTGTAGTGGTTTCCTCAAAATCAGTTAAAAATACTTACAGTTAAGACAAATTCTCGAATGCCAATGTAAGCCACTGCTGTTTGATTGTGTCAGTCTTTTGGTAAAGTTCTTTCGTATTAAGTGTTGTGTTTTGTTTGGTTTTCTCTTTAATGATAACTATAATATATATTTAGACCTAACCTGTTTTTAATGGTTCTCATTTTTTCCTGAGGCATTATATTCTATACCTTAAGAAAGAGGTGTCAACAATTGCTAATTTTTTTGTGGTTGATAAAGAGAAGTGCTAGAGAGTAAAATTTAAAACAAACGTAGCTGACTGCAGACACCATAGTGTGAAGAAAATTTTAATCACTGTTTTTGACTACACAACGTGTGAAGCTTACCAACAAAGGTGACATATTTCTCCTTCTATTTTAGTAAATCCTGTTAAGCAATTCTTTCTACTTAGAAAACATGTATCTTAGTTTCTATAACAGATATATTTAGAAATTTTAGGAGATTTAGAAAATTAAGAGATATATCTTATGGTTCTTATGTTTCTCAAGGCAGATTTTCAATATTTTTCTGTTGGCACTGGAGTATCCTTAGAATGAACTTCCAGCCATATAAGAAGAAGGCGAAGTGGAAGCACTTCCTTTGTGGATGAAAGAGAGGAACTATAATTTCTGAACCAAAAATATAATTTTCCTCTCCCATTGGCCATGGCAATTGAAATTACAATCATCATAGTGTTATCTTTCATTGGATTAAAAGAATACTATTCAACCAGACCTAGTGTGGGAGTGAGTGGGCAATACCCTATCAGAATCTCAGAAAACAGGTGAAAAAGAGAGTTACATATTTATTAAAAGAGCATATATATGGAGTTCCCGTCGTGGCGCAGTGATTAACAAATCCGACTAGGAACCATGAGATTGTGGGTTCAATCCCTGGCCTTGCTCAGTGGGTTAAGGATCCGGCATTGCCGTGAGCTGTGGTGTAGGTTGCAGACGCGGCTCGGATCCTGCATTGCTGTGGCTGTGGCGTAGGCCGGCGGCTACAGCTCCAATTAGACCCCTAGCCTGGGAACCTCCATATGCCGCGAGTGCGACCCTAGAAAAGGCAAAAAGACAAACAAAAAAAGAGCATATATAAAATGGTGTAGCTTTAAAAAATTGAGGATGACTAGCTATTTATTGGCAGAAAATAAAAGCAGAACATAACCTCACAGCATTTATGCAATAATTACAGGTTAAAGAGAATTTTTTTAATTGTAGAAAATCTTACAAGGAAATATAGAATAATATTTGCATGTTCTTTAGATAAAAGGGGCCTTCTTAGGAATCACAAAAGCTATATAAATAGAGCAATTTATTTCACAAATACTTCTGTATGGCAAAAGGCCACATCAGTCATGTTGAAAGACAAATGACAGTCTGAGAAATTGATTGCAAAATTAGTGTTTTCATTTTAATTATTTTTCTCAGTAAGTAAAGGAACCTACAAAATACTGTGACTAAAACAACCAGTCTGATGTAAAATGGGGGGAAATATAAATAACTAATTCATAGCAGAGGGACTGAAGATAATAAACATATTAAAAATGCTAATAAACTCTGATAATAAGAAAATTAAAACAGTAAAATAATCTTTTCCTCTGTAAGATTTGTAAAAATGATCAATGACTGATGAATAATTGAAATGTTAAATGACTCAAGCAAAGTTGCATGGGTTTAAATACTATAATAGCTCTATCCTTATTTAGTTGTGTGATGTTAGGGCAGTTCACAAACTTATCTCTGATTTGGTTTCTTCATCTATAAAAATGTAGATGATGATGGTTCTCATATTGCAGTATTATTTTGGTATTGATTAAGCCCTTACATTAATTTCTGGCACATTATAAGTCCTATATAAATGTTAGCTATTATTATTGTTGAAAACTATATTACCAGGACATATATTATTCAACAATTTGGAAAAGTAATCCAGCAGTGTTTTTTAAAATTATAAATTCATATCCATTTTGATTCCCATATTGGAAAATTTATCTTAAAAAATAAAAATAATCTCTATAAAAGAGACTTGACCAAAGTATTTCCATGTTGTTTGTTTCAATAATAAAACTTTAAATGACTTTGAGATCACTAAGGAAATAAGGCAATAATATGTTGTATGGTGGCAATGGAATATAATCAAGCTACTAAAAATAAGGTAAATTTATAGTTATTACTTGAAAGTATGTCCATGACATCTTGTTAAGTGAATAAAACCAGTAAATAATAACATGTATGGTGTTACTCTATGTTTGTACAAAACAAAAACAAACATCTACATGTACATATACATTTGTGTAAGGAAAAGAAGAGGTATGAAAGGAGAGTCATCAAGTTTTTGACAGTAGTTACTTTGAAGGATGTGATGGCAGGGTGAAAGGGAATCCGTTGATTTCGTTTTAGACACTTCTGGACTTTTAGGACTTGAACGCCAGCTCCATGAGGGCAAAACCTTATATATCTAATTCACTGCTATATGTCTAGTGCCTATAAACGACTATTTTAAAGGGGTAAAGAATCAACATTTAAATTTTCATAAGGGCATACATAATTTTTGTAATACAAATTATTTCTTAGTGTTTTGCAAGCCATTAAGTACCTTTAAAAGACGTTATTATTATAGTCGTAGTTTTGGCAATAACTTTGACATATTTATGACTTCTGAGCCTGTTTCTATATCATTCAAACGTCCTGTCTCACCTTCTTTACACATATAAAATGCTATCTGATAGGCATAGTAATGCATACCAATCACCTGATAAATGATTAACAGCAACAGCAGGTATGGTTCTAATTTTAAGTTTATTCTTAACTAAAATCAATAAAAGACAATCAGTTTTATGACTCATTCTATTTCTCCATTTTAGGAACTGCCTATATATTCTGATTCATTCTGTGGTAGTACTTCCTCCTATTCAATTCAATGTGGTAGTACTTCCGATTCAAGGGCTTAGGACATTGTATTTGGAGCCTTGAAGTTACCATATGTTTTCATATGCATTCTTCCATTTGGGTGTTATACAAATTTTGTCGTCTACCTCACTTTATAAAAAGAAAAAATGCAATTTTGAAAATTAATTTACTCAAAGGCTCACAGGTAATAGCTATTCCTGAAAGTAACTTATAACGTTAGCAATGAAACATCTTGCCAACATTCCCTACTTAGAAGGTCTAGAAATGGTTTGTGGTTTGTAGTCATATGACTTAAAAAAGTTTTCTTTTTTTACTTTCTCCTGTCTTAAATCAAATTAATGTGCCTATAATCCAATATAGCTATTTAAATAGTTGAATGAAGAGCATGGGCATGATATAGGATGATGCATATTTCTTAATTCTCATTTATAGATAACATATATGAAAAATAAATCTTTAACCTCATAGAGGATGTAGAAATATATGAGTGTTCCACTTGCAGATTTGCACAGTGCAATAACATTTAATGGAATCCACAATTTATTTCCATGAAGGAAATGTTTTCCATATTAAGATACAAAATTCTTTGGAACTTGTGTGCTCTGTGTTGTAGATACAGTCTTGGGGAATGGACATTCACCTAGTCAGAATGCCATATCTGACAGCTTCATTTCCACACATTCTTGAGGAAAAAGAAGCATGATCTCTGTACACTGGACACATATATTGTAAATGCTTTACGTTGCGTAAGTCATTTTTTGTACTTTTTACCATGGTTTGCCTTTCCTGTTTCAGACAAATGGAAGTCTGAAAGAAGCTTATCTTTTCCTTACTTCCTTACAGTTAATAATTCCTGAATAGGGTAGGTAGCAATTGGACACCAACTCCAAATCTTTAAAAAGTCCTATTCACACACAAAGCTGCATTCTTTCTCAGAACAATGACTATCCTTGACATGGGGAAATTTTTCACAAATGTTTGTAAATCCTCAAAAATTGGTGTTCAAATAGAAACCAATAGTTAGGGACTCCTGAAAAAACAGACACACGCAAATACATGTATACATACACATATGCACACACAGATGTAGAGAGAAAGAGGAATTTGGAGAATTATACTTTACTATAATATTAGGTTTCAGTGTTTTTTAAATTAAAAAAATTAGAATTGTAATTGAGTTTAGAATCAAGAAAATGGAAAAACAGTAAGATGAACTGCTAAAACGGTTAACAATTATATTGGCATGGTGAGACTGGTAGTTGAGGTGTATAGGTCATGGTAAATAATATTTTAGACTTTATAAAATTTATTTTATATATTATAAAATGTTTTACCATCCCAGAAATTATTCAGCAATTACATGGGGAACTCAAAAATTCAGGCATTTCTTAGTGATCCATGAACACTAAATGATACGAGGCTTATGGAAAATTCGTTTTTTATATTCTTGTTTCAATGTCTTTCATTTTGGCATATATGGCATTTATTTTTGAGTTGAATTTATAAGAAGCTCATGTTTTAGCATGTTGGATGAAATAAGGTAGAAAAATATTCAGATTAATTAAGAAAAGTCTGAAAGGCTTTTAAGCTACTCAAAAAACAAGTTTGAAAATAATCGTGGAGACTTAGAAAATTTTGTTTAAGTGGTTGTGATTTTTTTCAGAGCAGATATTCAGGAGGAACACACATTTTTAAAGGGAGGGGTATGTGTGTGTGCTTGTCTAGGTGTAAAAGGTACTGAGGTAAACATAGAGGTGGTTATTCACTTGTCTTTCTCTATTAGGGTTCAGGAAGAAATACACCAGCATTCCTGGAAGGAAGGATAAAGGAGAACCCCATATAATTTCAGGTATATGAAACCCTAAAAGCCTCTGTTCCCAGCTAGAAGTTTATATCCACGCCTTATTTTCTATTTGCCATCTTGAATCACTCTCTACCCTGTTCCATTATCACCGTGATATCTATGTTTCCGTCCCCATTATGGCAACATGACATTGAGTATTGTTGTTCCTTTATCAGTGAAGTCTGGAGTTATTGGTCTCCAGCGATTTCACAAGAGCAATTAAGTTGGCCACGTGGTTCAGCTGTAGGAACATATGTTTCTTCCATTATATTGTAGGGGTTAGACTATTTAGTGTAATCTCTTTACTTAACTCTAAACGTTTCTCAAAATTGTAGTTCGCATATATGTGTTTTCACTTCCATTTGGAGCAGATTAAGATGGTGTTGAGACCAGGGACCATGCATCTCTAAGTGTAGGATTAATTCATGATTTTGTTTTTTGTGACTTTGAGCAAGAACTGTCTACTTCAGGACCTATCAGAAAAAAATCATAACAGCTGAAAGGAGGCAGTAGAGCACAGCTATAAATACCATTAACTCCAAAGTCAGCCAGCCTTGATGTCCTGGCTCTGCTACTTACACATAGTGTTACCTTGGAAAACTCACCTCTTTGTCCTTCAGTTTCCTGATCTGTTTAATGGATATGACATTAGTACCTTATAGGGAACCAGTTCTACTGTGCCCAAAACCCTTGATCTTTACATCATGCTGAGATAACTTATGCAAAAGCTCATTGGAATGGACAAAGTAATATGAGTTAAAAACACCTACAGAATGAGAAAATATGTAGTGATCAAAAGAATTAATACATTAAAATATAGCAACAGTAAAAAACTGATCGTGCAACTTCACTGAGGTAAGATAGCTATTTCAAAAGAGATCTTGTTTAAAAAATTTTTTAAACAAAAGTGAGTATCTGTCAAACCATAGCAGGCAGGAAATGCCAAAGATGTTGACCTTCCCCTGGAAACACATGACTTCCATGTTGGCAGTGTAAATCTGGGAATTTTTGTAGGAAGGACACGAGCATATCTTAGTTATCATGAGGCTCCATAAGTATCCAGGTTTAAATCATGTGAGACCTCATAGATTGCAGAGTTGCAGAACAAATAAATTAGAGAGTAAAAAATACTGAATCATGTATGATGTATGTCTGAAAATAGTGTAGTATTATAAATTACCTATACTTCAATTTAAAAAAGAGATTAAGCTTCCATCTTTATTGTTATAATTTGATTTTATATTTTTATTTAAGTATAGTTTATATATATACATATTAGTATAGTGTACACCATAGTGTTTCAGTATTTTACAGACATTCCATCAAAATTTATTACAAGATAATCATTATCATTCCTTGTGCTATACATATATCTTCACTGCTTATCTATTTTATACATAGTAGTTTGTAGCCCTTAAATCTATAGCCACGTCTCGGCCCTCCTTTCTTATCTCTCTCTGCTGGTAAACGCAGGTTTGTTTTCTATACTATGAATTTGTTTCTGTTTTGTTACATGCATTTGTTTTAGTTTTTAGATTGTACATATAATTAATAATCATTAAGTATTTATCTTTCTCTGACATTTCATAAGTGTAATATTCCCTAGGTCTGTCCACATTGCTGCAAATAACAGGATTTCATTCTTTTTATGGCTAATATTCCATTGTATATATGTATACAAACACACATGGTATCTTCTTTATATGCATCTATTAAATGACACTTGTGCTTCCATATCTTGGCTATCGTAGTTGTACTGCTGTGACTATTTGGATGCATGTATCTTTCTGAAGTAGTGTTTTTGTTTTTTTTTCAGATATATACACAGGAGTGGAATTGATGGATGGTAAGGTAGCTCTACTTTTAGTTTTTTGAGGAAACTCCATGTTGTTTTCTATAGTGACTATACCAATTAACACTTCCAACAGCAGTGTAAAAGGATTCCATTTTCTTCAGATCCTCTCCAGAATTTGTTATTTCTAGAATTTTTGATGATATCCATTCTGACAGGTGTGAGTTGATAGCTCATTGATGCTTTAATTTGCATTTCTCTAATAATTAATGCTGCTGAGTATCTTTTCGTGTGCCTGTTAGCCATCTATATGTCATCTACGGAAAAATGTCTGTTCAGGTCTTTGCCTATTTTTTTGACTGGGTGTTTTTTTTTTTTTTTTTGATATTGGGTTGTATATGCTGTTCATATATTTTGAATATTAACATCTTGTCGGTCATATCATTTGTAAATATTTTCTCACATTCTGTAGGTTATCTTTTCATTCTTTTTTTTTTTAAACCATTTAAAGTCATTATCGTATTTTCTCCAGTGTGAGAAGTGGTGCTTTTTTCGTTTTATCTTTTTAGGGCTGCACCTGCGGCATATGGAGGTTCCCAGGCTAGGGGTCGAATCGGAGCAGGCTCTGGCCTACACCACAGCCACAGCAACACCAGATCTGAGCCGCATCTGCAGCCTACCCCCAGCTCATGGCAACGCTGGATCCTTAACCTGCTGAGCGGGGCCAGGGATCGAACCCTCAACCTCATGGTTCCTAGTTGGATTTGTTAACCCCTGTGCCACGATGGGAACTCCTATCTTTTCATTTCTTGACAGTTTTCTTTGCTGCACAAAATCTTTTAAGTCTGATT
Organism: Catagonus wagneri; assembly: GCA_004024745.2. NCBI lineage: Eukaryota > Metazoa > Chordata > Mammalia > Artiodactyla > Tayassuidae > Catagonus > Catagonus wagneri. The sequence continues at coordinate 2,127,542 of PVHT020000015.1, forward strand.
ATATTCTGTTTGTTTATTTTTGTTTTTATTTCTTTTGCCTTAGGAGACAGATGCAAAAAAAATCGCTGTGAATTATGTCAAAGAGGTTTTTGGTTTCAGTTCTTAAATTTAAGTCTTTAATCCATTTTGAATTTATTCTTGTTTATTGTGTGAGGAAATGTCCTAGTCTTATTGTTTCACATGTCTGTCCAGTTTCCTCAGCACTCGTTATTGAAAAGACTATCTTTTCTCAATTGTAAATTCTTTCTCCCTTTATCCAAGATTAATTGACCATAGGTATGTAAGTTTATTTCTGAGCTTTCCATTCTATTCCATAGATCTATGTGTCTATTTTTGTGCCCTTATCATGCTGTTTGATGACTGTAGCTTTGTAGTATAGTATGAAGTCTGAGGGGTGACACCTCCGACTTTGTTCTTTTTTCTCAAGATTGCTTTAGCAATTTAGGTCTTTCATGGTTCCATATGAATTTTTGGATTATTTGTTCTACTTCTGTGAAAAATGTTATGGGTATTTTAACAGGGATTGCCTTAAACCTGTAGATTGCCTTAGGTAGTATGGTCACTTTTTTTGGCCATGACCATGGCATGTGGAAGTGCCCAAGCTAGGGATCTAACCCACACCACAGTAGTGACCCAAGCCATAGCAGTGACAGTGCCAGATCTTTAACCCACTGCACAACAAGGGAACTCCTAGTATTGCCATGTCAACAATATTAATTTTTCCAGTCCAAGAGCTCAAGATATCTTTCCCTTTCTCTGTATCATCTTCAGTGCCCTTCATGAATGTTTTATAGTTTTCAGCGTATAGGGCTTTCACCACATTTGTTAAGCTTATTCCTAGGTACTTTATTCTTTTTGATGCAATTGCAAATGGGATTGTTTTTCTCTTTCTCATAGTTCATTATTGATATATAGAAATGGAACTGATTTCTCTTTGTTAATCTTGTATCCTACAACTTTGTTGAATTCATTTATTAGTTCTAGTAGTTTTTTGGTTTAAACTTTATGGTTTTCTATATAAAATATCATGCCATCTTCAAATAGTGGCAGTTCTAATTCTTCCCTTCCAATTTGACTGCCTCTCATTTCTGTTGCTTCTCTCATTGCTGTACCTAGACTGTCAATACTATGTAAAGTAGAAGTGGTGAGAGTGGGCAGCCTTGTCTTGTTTCTAAATTTAGAGGAAGGGCCTTGAGCTTTTCACCATGAACTATGAAGTCAGCTGTAAGTTCATCATAAATGGCTTTTATTATGTTGAGATATGTTCCTTCTATACAAATGTTGATGAGTTTTTGTCATGAATGGGTATTGAATTTTGTCAAATGATTTTTTTGCATCTGTTGACACGACCATATGACTATTATCTTTTGTTAATGGCATGCATCGTACTGATTGGTTTTCAAATATTGAACTATCGTTGTATCCTTAGAACAAATCAAACTTGACCGTGATGCATGGCTTTTTTATATATTGTTGGATTAGGTTCGCTAATATATTTTGGAATATTTTTCATCTGTATTCATCAAGGATATAGGCCTGTTATTTTCATTTCTTTTTTTTTTTTGTAATCCCTTTGGTTTTGGTGTTAAGCTTCACATAATAAATATAATGAATTTGGGAGTATTGTGTTCTTTTCATTTTTGGAGGAACAGTTTGAGAATAGATATGATTTCTTCTTTGTATGTTCGATAGAATTCCCCTGTGAAGCTATCCAGTCCTGGACTTTTGCTTTCTGGGAGTTTCTTTTTTTTTTAATTACAACTTCAGTTTCGCCGCCAGTGATTGGTCTGTCAAATTATCTGTTTCTTCTTGATTCAGACTTGACAAGCTGTATATTTCTATAAATTTGTCCATTTCTTCTAGGCTGTCCAATTTGTTGGCATATAATTGTTTGTAGCATGGTCTTATGGTTGTTTTTGTATCACTGTGATATCAGTTGTTATTTTTCCTCTTTCATTTCTCATTTTATTTATTTGCATCCTCTTTTCTTCTTGGGTGAGCAAAGCTAACCAAGATAATTTGTTTATCTTTAAAAAAAACCCACTCAGTTTTATTGATTGTTTCTATTGTTTTTAATCTATATTTTATTTTTTTCCTCCTTGATCTTTATTATTTCCTCCATTCTGCTAACACTAGTCTTTCCTAGTTCTTCTTTTTGTAAATTTTTAGATGATTAGGTTTATTCGAGATTTTTTTCTTGCTTCTTATGGCCAATCTGTTTTGCTACGCACTTCTTTCTTACAGCTGCTATTGCATCCCATAGATTTTGGAGTTGAGTTTCCATTTTATTTGTCTTGAGGTATTTTCTGATTATCTTCTTAATTTCATCATTGGCTTCTTTGTTGTTAAGTAGCATATTGTTTAGTTTCCATGTGTGTTTGTTCTTTTCCCATCTTTCTTTCTGTGGTTGTAGATTTCTAGTTTCACATACTAGTCAGAAAACAATGATTGATATAATTTCTATCTTAAATTTGTTGAGCCTTGTTTTATAATTTATTCTGGAAATTGTTCCATTTGAACTTGAAAGTGTATGCTGCTCTTTTTGGATATAATGTCCTATAGATATCAATTAAGCCCAGCTGGTCCATTTTGTTATTAAAGATCACTGTTACCTTATTGATCTTCTGTCTGTATGATCTGCCTATGTATATGTCAGTGGAGTGTTAAAGTCTCCTACTGTTATCGTATTACTGTCAGTTTCTCCCTTTATATCTGTTAGTATTTGCTTTATGTAATTAGGTGCCGCTATATTGGGTATATATATGTTTAATGAATATAATTTTTCCTTATACTGATCCCTTTATCATTATATAATATCCTTCTTTGTCTTTTTTTACAGCCTTTGTTTTAACATCTATTTTGTCTGATATGACTCTTGCTACCTCTGCTTTCCTGTTGTTTCTGTTTGCATACATATATTTTTCCACCCACTCACTTTGTCTGTGTGTCTTTAACCCTGAAGTGAGCCTTTTGTAGGCAGCTTATTCTAGAGACTTTTTTTTTAAATCAAATCAGCCACCCTATGTCTTTTGATCAGGGCACTTAGCTCATTGACATTTAAAGCAATTATTGATAGGTATGTACTTATTGTAATTTTAATACTTGTCTGTGGAATTTTTTGCAGCACTTCTTTGTTGACTTCTTTATCTTTTTTTTTTTTTTTTTTGTGGATGCACCACTGGCATATGGAAGTTTCTGGGCTGGGGAATGAACCTGCCCCACCACAGACACAACTCAAGATTCTTAACCCACTGCACCACAGTGGGACCTCCCATTTCTTCATCTTTTTGTTTCTCCCATTGTGGTTTGATGATTTTCTTTTATAATATGCTTGGGTTCTTTTCTTTTTGGTTTTCGTGTACCTATTGTAAGTTTTTGATTTGTGCTTACATGGGGTTCATGTATATGTTGAGCCATAATTATATTTACTTTATTTAAACTGATAGTCTCTAAGTTCAAACACATTCTCAAGTCTCCATTTTTTTACCCTTCTCCCCCACTGTTTGTGTTTTTGATGTTATATTTTACATCTTCATGCTTATCTCTTTACTGTCTATTATAGCTGTAGGTGTTTTCACAATTGTTTTGTCTTTTTATTTACACACTGGCTTATTTACGTGATCATCAATATTTGTTATATATTTGCCTTTCCTATTGGGATTTCGCCTTTCCTAAATATTCTCCCTCTTTTTGAAGAAAACCCTTCAACATTTCTTTTAGGGTAGTTTTAATATTTCTGAATTATTTTAGTTTTTGTTTGTCTGGGAAGTTCTTTATCTCTCCTACTATAAATTATAATTTTACTAGGTAGAGTATTCTAGGTTGCAGGTCTTGTCTTTTCAGCACTTTGAATGTATCATACCATTCCCTTCTGGACCACAAAGTTTTTGCAGAGAGAACAGCTGATAGCCTTATGAGGATTCCCCTTTATATGTCTCTTTGTTTCTCTCATGCAGCTTTTAGAATTCTCTAATTATCTTTAACTTTTGATGTTTTAATTATGATATATCTTGCTGTGGGTCTGTTTGGGTTCATCTCATTTGAGACCCTCTCTGCTTCCTGTTCCTGAATATTGGTTTCTTTTCTTAAGTTTGGGAAGTTTTCAGCCATAATTTCCTCAAATTTATTGTAACTCAGCATATACAATATTCTTCCACTCAGGTTACCATAATAGATCAACTTTTTTGATTATTATGACTAATTTATGGTCAAAATGTTCATAAACAATCTTTCAGTGCTGAAAGTTTCAAAAACTAGGAAGTGACTCTTAACCAGTTTTACCAGTACAAGGACAATAATAATCACTTTCTTCTTGTTTTTATTTTGTTTCACATTTTTTAAATTACAGTTTTCTTTTTATATTTAACTGAATCAATCAGTGGTATTGATTGTTCAGAAAGTCAACCCAAGTTCATGGTCTGCCCCATTTCTGAGATGATCTCATCCATTCCCTCAGTTTTAAATATTTATATGCTGATGAGATCCACATTTCTAGGTCCAGTACTAAGTTACCTGAACATGATTTGCATGTACAATTGCTTCCTTAATTTATCTAGTTAGATGGATCATAGACATATCAAATTTGCCCAAAAAAGATACTTGATTTTTTACCTGCCCATGCTTTTCTTTCTCATTACAGTATGTAGGAATACCATTCACTGTGATGATCAAGACTGAAATCTAGAAGGCGTCCTTGACTCTTTTGGTTCCTTTACTCTGCTGTCCATAACTAGCTCACCACAATTCCCTGTGGGTTTTACCTCTGAAACATGTGTTTTTAGCCACTACTTTTAATCTTTACTGCCATCAGCATAATCTAAGCCAATGTCATCTCTAGCCTAGATTATCCTAATAGCCTCTTATGTGGTTTCCCTGCTTCTATGCTTCCAGTCCTGACTTTTTTTTTTTTTTTTTTTTTTGCTTTTTGCCTTTATGTAGAGTGGCATATGGAAGTTCCCAGGCTAGGGGTCTAACAGGAGCTGTAGCTGCCGGCCTTCGCAACAGCCACAGCAATGCAGGATCTGAGCCGCGTCTGTAACCTTCACCACAGCTCATGGCAATGCCAGATCCTTAACCCACTGAGCAAGGCCAGGGATCGAACCCGCAACCTCATGGTTCTTAGTTGGATTCGTTAACCACTGAACCACAAAGGGAACTCCAACTCCTGACTTTTTTTGATCTATTCTCCAAATATTAGGGATACCTTTTTTATAATCAAACCAAGTTACTCCCTTTTCTAAAAGTGTTTTTTCCATTGCAGTTAGAATAAAATCAAAATTCTTGACTGTGGCCTGCAGAGTCCTGCTTGGTGTGGTTCCTGCTTCTTTTCATACGTCTCTACATTTTGTTCCCAATGCTCCAAACTTCTTTAATTTCCTTTAACACATCAGGGCCACTCCTGCTTAGTGCCTTTGACATTGTTATTACCTTTTTCTCCTTCAGTAGGTACTTCATATGACATAGCTTGAGCCTTATCCTCTTTTGTATCTCAGCTTACATTTCAACTAAGTGAGGCCTTTTCTTACATTCTCATGTAAAGTAATCCCTGCTCATTATTTTCTATAATAGCATCTTGTTTGTTTCCTTCATAATACTTAATACACTCTCTAATTTTATTTTGAATTATTTAGTTATTCACTATTTATTTTCTCCACAAAAACTTAAGCTCATGATGGCAAGGATATGTCTGTATTATTTACTGATGAGTCCCTAATTCTTAATGCAAGTTCTTTTGTCTTTTATTTTTTAGGGCCACACTCATGGCACAAGGAGGTTCCCAGGCTAGGGGTGGAATTGGTGCTGTAGCCGATGCCCTACACCACAGCCATAGCAACACCAGATCCAAGCCGCATCTGTGACCTATACCACAGCTCAAGGCAATGCTGGATCCTTAACCCACTGAGCGGGGCCAGGGATCAAACCTGCATCCTCATGGATACTAGTCAGACAGTTCCTGTCTGCTGAGTCATAGCAGGAACCCCGCAAAGTTTGATATAGATGTACACCTAACAGTTATTTGTTAAATGAATGTGTCATTGTGTTTACTATCAGTTCTTTAATTTAGCCAAACCATCCCCAGAATCCTTATGGGAGAAGACACATTGTCCCGTGGTAACAAAGTACTTTGGTGGCAGAAATGACCAAGTATGACTCAGAATTGCATAAAGTGCCTAAGATCTATGATTCATCAAAGGTATAAGGAGAAGTTGTTTTCCTGGATTTTGCCTTGGTTATTATATCAATATCTTTTGGAAATTTGTAGGAATGAATCCTAAACCTCAAATTTCTTTCTCTTCTTACTGGATCATACCAATTTGAGGATAATGCTTCTATTTTCCTTAATCTCACCTCAAGTCTTTGTGTGTCATAGATAACCGATAATAGCTATCAATTGCCAGTTCCTGCATTTTGGCATCAGCTGCCAAAAGAAAGAATGGGGAAAAGAGGGTAGGCAGATTAATATTTTAGCATGACTATTAATAGCATGTGAAACTATTATTCTATTTAAAGAAAACCCAAGTGAAAGCCCAAGAGAACATATCATTTATGTAGAGTCCTAACTATAACACTGGAAAACGATTTCAGACTTTTTATGGCTTTCATAAAGTAAAGAACAGTTCAAAACCTGTATAAAATAGACTATAATACAAATACTGTTCTCTGTTTCCTGTCAATTGTCAAATTCACTCTTGTTTTACTGAGGAAAATAAAAATCCAGCTAATAAAGAAGATACTTTTCTGTCAAAGGAATTTTTTTATGTGCAAAGCAAACAGTCTGATAGAGGAGATAGTTTTGTAAAGAGCCTTGTAAAACACTACCAATTCTGGGGTATGGGCTAGGGCCAGAGATGCTGTCCTCCAGAAATCAAATCAACGTGAATAAGTATAGCCTAAACAAGTCAGTCTAGTGAAGATAAGGGGGCCTAGGGATATGTGTTATGGACTAATTCTAAGTTTCAGAGCCTGAGTGTGATTTAAATAATTTAGGTACAAATACTTTCTCCAGCAGTTTTTTTTTTTTTTCTCAACCATTGCCCGGCTGGCAGCTAATCATTTTATTTTTCTAAAATACATAATATCACGAGTATTTTCCTACTGTTATTGTGGTCTATTTGTATATTGTTTAATAGTTCCCATAAAATTTATACATACACTCGTATGCTCACTAAGAAATAGTCAGTGCAAATATCATCTTAGCCACTGTGCAAATGAAGGAAATCAAATTCAAAGAGGTTAAGAGATTAGTTCAGAGTCACACAACTAGGTAACCCTAGCTATGTGACTCAAATTCAAAGTATTTTGAATTATTTCCAGTGTGCATTTTCTCTCACTGTCTTTCCCTTTCTTTCTGAACTATACCTGACTCAGCTGCTTTTTGATAATGAATTAGATGATTATTTCTGGGCATTAAAGAATAGTACTAAAATAGAAATCAAATCCTATGTTTAAACTAGGTTATACATGCTGGTGTCTACGTTTCTTTTGAACTCTTACATTCTATCTATCAATCAATAAATTTACCAAGATCTGAGCTCATATTCTGTTTGTTTCTTCAATACTGGGAGAATATAGGTCACTACTATATTCTGTGAAATGAGTTACAACAAATAGTTTCATAAAAGTATTTTGGCAAATTTAGTTTGGATTTCTGTTTAAATGCAGTAATGTTGGTATAAATATTTTGGAAGAGGATGACATTTTTAATTTTTTTAAACAATGATTTTAATTGTTTTCCATTATACCTGGTTTAGAGTATTCTGTCAATTTTCCACTGTACAGTGAACTGACCCAGTCACACATACTTGTATACATTCTTTTTTCTTACATTATCATGCTCCATCATAAGTAACCACATACAGTTCCCAGTGCTATACAGCAGGATCTCATTGCTTACCCACTCCAAAGGCAATAGTTTGCATCTATCAACCCTAAATTTCCAGTCCATCTCGCTTCCGCCTCCTCCCCCTTCACAAACACAAGTCTGCTCTCCAAGTCCATGAGTTTCTTTTTTTTTTTTTTTGTCTTTTTGCTTTTATCTAGAGCCGCACCTGCGGCATATGGAGGTTCCCAGGCTAGGGGTCTAACAGGAGCTATAGCTGCCGGCCTACACCACAGCCACAGGAACGCGGGATCTGAGCCATGTCTGCAACCTACACCACAGCTCACGGCAACGCCGGATCCTTAACCCACTGAGCAAGGCCAGGGATCAAACCCGCAACCTCATGGTTCCTAGTCAGATTCGTTAACCACTGAGCCATGAAGGGAACTCCCATGAGTTTCTTTTCTGTGGAAAGGCTCATTTGTACCATATGTTAGATTCCAGATATAAGTGATATCCTATGGTATTTGCCTTTCTCTTTCTGACTTAGTTCACTTAGTATGAGAGTCTCTAGTTCCATCCATATTGCTGCAAATGACATTATTTTGTCCATTTTATGGCTGAGTAGTATTCCATTGTGTGTGTGTGTGTGTATATATATATATATATATATATATATATATATATATATACACACACGACACCTACTTCATCCACTAATCCGTTGATGGACATTTAAGTTGTTTTCATGTCTTGGCTATTGTGAATGGTGCTGCAATGAATATGTGGGTACATGTGTCTTTTTCAAGGAAAGTTTTATCCAGATGTATACCCAAGAGTGGGATTTCTGGGTCATATGGTAGTTCTACGTATAGTTTACTAAATTACCTCTATACAGTTTTCCATAGTGGTTGTACCAGTTTACATTCCCACCAACAGTGCAGGAGGGTTCCTTCTTCTCCAACCCTCTCCAGCATTTGATATTTGTGGACTTATTAATGATGGCCATTCTGACTGGTATGAGATGGTACCTCACAGTAGTTTTCATTTGCATTTCTCTAATAATCAGTGATGTTGAGCATTTTTTCCATGTGCTTGTTGGCCATATGTATACCTTCTTTGGAGAAATGTCTATTCAGGTCTTTTGCCCATTTTTCCATTGGGTTGTTGGCTTTTTTGCTGTTGAGTTGTATAAATTGTTTGTATATTTTAGAGATTAAGCCCTTGTCAGTTGCATCATTTGAAACAATTTTCTCCCATTCTGTAAGTTGTGTTTTTGGGGTTTTTTATGGTTTCCTTTGCTGTGTGAAAGCTGGCTGGTTTGATTAGGTCCCATTCATTTATTTTTATTGTTATTTCTGTTGCTTTGGTAGACTGACCTGAAAAAACATTTGTAAGGTCGATGTCAGAAAATGTTTTGCCTGTGTTCTATTCTAGGAGTTTGATGGTGTCTTGTCTTACATTTAAGTCTTTAAGCCATTTTGAGTTTATTTTTGTGCATGGTATTAGGGTGTGTTCCAGTATCATTAATTTACATGCGCCTGTCCGGTTTTCCCAGAACCACCTGTTGGAAAGACTGTCTTTTTCTTATTTTATGTTCTTGCCTCCTTTGTCAAACATTAATTGACTGTAGGTGTCTGGGTTTATTTCTGTGTTTTCTATTCTGTTCCATTGGTATGTATGTATGTTTTGTTATCAGTACCACACTGTCTTGGTCACTGTAGCTTTGTAATATTGTCTGAAGTCTGGGAGAGTTATGTCTTCCTGCTTGGTTTGTGTTCCTCAGGATTGTTTTGGCAATTCTGGGTCTTTTGTGGTTTTGTATAAATATTTGGACTGTTTGTTCTAGTTCTGTGAAAAATGTCATGGGTAATTTGTTAGGGATTGCATTGAATCTGTAGATTGCTTTGGGTAATATGACCAATTTTACAATATTAATTTTTCCAATCCAGGTGCATGGAATATCTTTTCATTCTCTTTAATTTCCTTGATTAATGTTTTATAGTTCTCAGCATATAAGTCTTTCACCGCCTTGGTCAGGTTTATTTCCAGGTATTTGATTTTTGGGGGTTCAATTTTAAAAGGTATTGCATTTTTGTATTCCTTTCTAATATTTCACTGTTTGTATACAGAAATGTGACTGATTTCTGAATGTTAATCTTATATCCTGCTACTTTGCTGCATTTGTTGAGCAGTTCAAGTAGTTTTGCGGTTGGGTCCTTAGGATTATCTATATATAGTATCATGTCATCTTCATACAGTGACAATTTTACCTCTTCCCTTCCAGTTTGGATACCTTTTATTTCTTTGGTTTGTCTGATTTCTGTGGCTAGGACTTCCTACACTATGTTGAATAAAAGTGGTAAGAGTGGGTATCTTGTCTTATTCCAGATTTTAGTGGGAAGGCCTTCATCTTTTCTCCACTGAGTATTATATTTGCTATGAGTTTGTTGTAAATAGCTTTTATTATGTTAATGTATGCTCCCTCTACCCACCTTGGTAAGAGTTTTTATCATGAATGGATGTTGGACTTTGTCTAATGCTTTTTCTGCATTATTGAGATGATCATGTGGTTTTTGACTTCTTTTATTAATGTGGTGTATGACATTGATTGACTTGAGTATGTTGAATCATGTTGTGATCCTGCAATGAATGCCACTTGGTCGTGGCATATGATCTTTTTTATATGTTGTTGGATTCGGTTGGCTAAAATGTTTTTGAGAATTTTTGTGTCTATAGTCATCAAAGATGTTGGCCTATGGTTTTCTTTTTTTAGTGGTATCTTTGTCTGGTTTTGGTATTAGGGTAATGGTGGCTTCATAGAAAGTTTTGGGGAGTGTTCTCTCTTCTTCAATCTTTTGGAAAAGTTTGAGGATGGGTTTAAGCTCCTCTTTGTATATTTGGTAGAAGTTGTGGTTGGGGCTGCAAGTGGTTCTTGTTCAGAGATCCCCAGTGGTGGTAGGCCATGCCCACCTCTGGAGTCAGAGATAACTGCGGTGGTTTGCCCTTGCCACCTGCAGACCATGCAAGAAGCACCCCATCCCACTTAGCCCACACAGAAGGTGTTGTACAAGCTGCTCCTACTTGCAGGGTCCTGGGAAATGACAGTGATCAAGGATGTGGGCACTGCCTTGAGCTTTTGGCAGTGGCAGCAGCAGGGCGGATGTGTTCTCAAGGGTGCAAGAGCAACAACAGGTGGTGTTTGGTCACAATGCCCACCTCTGTGGTGCCCTCGGAGGAGACTGAGCTGCAGATGGTGCCTGTTCAGGGACACCCAGTGGTGGCAAACCATACCCACCACTGGAGTCAGAGGTAACTGTGGTGGTTTGCCCCACCACCTGTAAACCATGCAAGAAGCAATCCATCCCACTTAGCCCAGTAGGAGGTGCTTCACCAGCTGCTCCTAGCTGTAGGGTCTTGGGAAGGGACAGTGATCAAGCGTCTGAGCGCTGCCCAGAGCTTTTGCCAGTGGCTGCAACAGGTCAGGTGTGTTCCCAGGGGAGTGAGAGCAACAAGGTGTGGTGCACAGTTACAGTGCCATTCTTCTTTTTTTTTTTTTTTTTTTTTTGGCCAATACCTGACATTACTGAGGCCACAGATGGAGTCCACTCACAGGCCCCCAGCGGTGGCAGGCCACACCTCCCTCTGGCCTCTGAGACAACTGCCATGATCTGTCCCTGCCACCTGTAGATCACGCAAGAGGCACCATGTCTCACTTAGCCCCCCCACTGCCCTTAGTCCACCCAAGAGTTGCCCAGCCACCTGTAGCCCACACAAGAAGTGCCCAGTCTCCCATATCCCAAACAAGTGGCTATTCACCACCTGGTAGCCTACACCAGAGGTGTCCCACCCTCTGAGAGACCACGCATGCTTGCACAGGGAGATTCCTCCTCTTGCCCTCCCCAAAAATGGTGTCTTTTTCTCCTGTGGGTATTCTGTTACTTTTGGATGGAATTTCCTACAAATATCTCTTAAGTCCATCTGGTCTAATGCTTCATTCAAGGCCTGTGTTTCCTTATTGATTTTCTGTCTGGGTGATCTAAGCATTGCTGTAAGTGGGGTGTAAAAGTCCCCCACTACTATTGTGTTATTGTTGATTTCTCCTTGTAAGGTTGTTAGCAGTTGCCTTATATATTGTGGTGATCCTATGTTGGGTGCATAGATCTTTAGAATTGTTATATCTTCTCCTTGGATTGATCTTTGATCATTATGTAGTGTCCTCCCTTGTCTCTTAAAATATCCTTCATTTTAAGGTCTATTTTGTCTCATATGAGTATTGCTACTCCAGCTTTCTTTTGATTCCCGTTCGCATGGAACATTTTCTTCCGTCCTCTCACTTTCAATTTGTATGTGTCCCTAGAAGTGAAGTGGGTCTCTTGAAGACAGCATATATATGGGTCTTGTTTCGGTATCCACTCAGCCAGTCTGTGTCTTTTGGTTGGGGCATTTAGTCCATTAACATTTAATGTAATTATTGATATATATGTTCTTATTGCCATTGTATTAAGTGTTTGGGTGATTTGTTGCTCTTTTTTCTTCCCTTATTCTCTTGTTGTCTCCTCTCACAAGATGGCTATCTTTAATGTTGTATCTGAGTTGATTTTTCTAATTTGTTTGTGTATCAATTGTAGATTTTTGGTTTGTGGTTACCCTGAAGTTTTGATAGGTGAGTCTATATATAAATGAGATTGTTTTAAATTGTTGGTTTCTTAATTGCATGTGCTTCTCCAGTGACCTGCATTTGTGCTCTCTTCTCATGATTACTGTTTTGGGTAGCATAATTGTACATGGATGATTTAGTATCTTTACTGTATATATGCCTTTACTGGTGGGCCTTGTCATTTGTGGTGTTGTTGTTTCTGGTTGTGGCCTTTTCTTTTCTGCCTAGAGAAGTTCCTTTAGGATTTGTTGTAAAGCTGGTTTAGTGTTGCAGAAATCTCTTAGCTTTTGCTTATCTGTAAAGGCTTTGATCTCTCCTTCAAATCTGAATGAGAGCCTTGCTGGATAAAGTAATCTCGGTTGGAAGTTTTTTTCCTTTCATCACATTTAGTATATCATGCCACTCCCTTCTGGCCTGCAGAGTTTCAGCTGAAAAATCTGCTGATAACCTTATTGGGTTCCCTTGTATGTCATTTGTTCCTTTTCCCTAGCTGCTTTCAATATTTTCTCTTTGTCTTTAATTTTGGTCATTTTGATTAATATGTGTCTCGGGGTGTTCCTCCTTGGGTTTATTTTATATGGTACTCATTGCGCTTCCTGGATTTGAGTGAGTGGTTCCTTTCCCATATTAGGGAAGTTTTCAGCTACTATCTCTTTGAATATGTTTTCTGTCCCCTTCTCTCTCTCTCTTCTCCCTCTGCCACCCCTATAATACGACTGTGGGTGCGTTTAACATTATCCCAGAGTTCTCTGAGACTCTGCTCATTTCCTTTCAATCTTTTATCTCTTTTCTCTTCTGTGTTAGTGATTTCCATTAATCTGTCCTCCACCTCACTGATTCATTCTTCTGCCTCCTGTATTCTACTGTTGGCTGCTTCTAATGAATTTTTTATTTCAGTTATTGTATTTTGCATCTCTTCTTGCTTAATTTTTATATATTGTATTTCTTTGCTCAGTGTTTCCTGTAAATGATCAGTCTTTGCCTCCGGTCTATTTCCAATGCCTTGCATCATCTTCAGCATCAACAGTCTAAAGTCTTTTTCCAGGAGGCTGATACTCTCCTGATCACATAACCATTTTTCTGGGGTTTTTTCTTTCTCCCTCATCTGAGTTATAGTTCTCTGTCTTTTCATTTTTATCAGTTTTTGGTGTGGTGACCTTTTTTCAGACAATAGAGTTGTAGCCTCTCTTATTTCAGGTGTTTGCCTCCCTTGCGGCTGAGGTTGGTATGTAGGGGGCTTCTGTAGGCTTCCTGATTGGAGGGACTGGTGCCTGCCCGCTAGTGGGTGGGACTGATTCCTACCTCTCTGGTGGGTGGGGCTTTGTCTCTGGGTGAGATTAGAGACTACTGTGCCTGAGGGGTGTTTACTGATGGGTGGAGCTGTGATCTCACCTGGATTATTGGTTGGCCTGGGGCTTCTCAGCGCTGATTGAGAGGAGCCAGATTTTCCCACAGTGGCCACCTCCAGAGAAACACAGGCTGATGAATATTCCCAAGAGCTTTGCCTCCAATGCCCTTCCCCCACAACAAGCCACAGTCACCCCCTGTTTTCCCAGGATATACTCCAAGAACTGCAGTCTGGTTTGACCCAGATTCCTATGGAGCCCTTGCTTTGCCCTGGGACCCGGTGCATGTTAAAATCTGTGTGTGCCTTTCAAGAATGGGGTCTTCATTTCCTCCAGTCCTGTGGAGCTCCTGCTCACAAGCCCCAGTGGACTTCAATGCCAGTTGCTCTGGGAGCTCTTTCTTCCTGTGCCAGATCCCCAGGTGTGGGGACATGATGTAGGGCTCAGAACTCTCAGTCCTGTAGGTGAGTCTCGTGATACAGCACTTTCCGGTCTGGGGAGCTTCCCACCCTGGAGATATGGGATTGCTTATATTGCGTAATCACCCCTCCTATCTCTTGAGGTGGCCTCCTCTTTGTCTTCTGGAGTAGGATAACTTTTTGAAAGTTTCCAGTCCATTTGATTGAAGGTTGCTCAGTATTTGGTTGTGATTTTGTTATTTTTATCTCTTTCTTAGTACTTTTAAACAACAAAAATTTTTTAAAAAGCCTAAGAGCTAGAAATATAGAATGTGGTTGTTTGTTCTAAATAATGTATGGAACTTTGAAGCAGAAAATACTTTCTTCATGTGTGTGTGTGTTTGTTCATTCAAATGTGTGTGTCTGTGTTTATGTCTGTATGTGTGTGTGGTGTGTTTACCAGTGTATTAATATATATTAATATATACATTAGTAAGTATTCTTGACATAGTTTAAAAAAATAGCTAATCTAACAATGTGGATAACCCCTAGCTTCTCTCCAATTATGTCAAACAGTTAAATGTGATTATTAAGCTACAATTATATTATTATGCATTCAAAGATACCTTTGCATGAAAATGCAAAGTAATGACCAAATATTCATTATTTTACTATAAATTGTGATTCGTGAAGTTGTTTCTTGAAAGTTGTCAATTAAAAATATCATTGACAAAATATAATTACTTTTAAAGTCTTCTGTAAGATAAAAGAAAATATATTTTATTGTAACAAAGTGAAACAAGGAATTCCTGTTGTTGCTCATCAGGCTATGAACCCAGCATAGTGTCCATGAGGACACAGATTTGATACCTGGCCTCACTCAGTGGGTTAAGGATCTGGTGTTGCTTCAAGCTATGGCTTAGGTCACAGATGTGCCTCAGATCTGGTGTTGCCATCGCTGTGGTCAAGTCCTAGTCTGGGAACTTCCATATGCTGCAGGTACAGCTATAAAAGGAAAAAAACCTACAAAGTGAAACAAGAGATAGTAGGAGTGAATGTTATGGTTATATTGATTTTTCTATTTTCCTTTAATATGCTTGTTTTCATTAGAAAAAAATTTTTTATCATGCCAAAAAAGCATATATGATTGTCACAGGCCAAAGTTCCTAATATAATCTTTAAACCTCTGTGTGTTTATATGGCACAACCTCACAAGTAGCATTGCTGGAGAAGTCATGTTACTTTTCTTTACTTAGAGTCTCAATAGCATGATTCTTATAAAATAATAATTTGTATGCTGAGTTTTATGTTATAGTTTTGGATTCTATAACCTGAAATGTATTTAGTGCATGTACTTTTAAAATTAAAATACACTTCGTGTTGTCTTTATCTGTTCTAAGATGGTAAGTATAACTTTTCCTGCTTAGAAAATAAATGAACAGACCTAATGTAACAGTATGCACAGGACAGTACACAAGACAGAAAGAGGAACAAGAGAAAAATCTGTTACTCAGGAGCTAGTTTTAGCTATGCCATATATTTTCCTTTCTCCTCTCTAAGAAAAAGTTCTCCTTTGGACAGTGATTTTTGACAAAAACATGCACATACAGACATTGTAAATTCACAAACTCAATGGATTTATCAATTTTTCATTGACTACTTGAAGGATTGGAACTAAATATGAAACATGAGAGTGGCTTGTGGCTTGAGCCTTGCTCTTTTTTGGCAGTCTTGTGCAGGCCAGTGACCATGCCATGGGAACACTATATAAAGGCCTAGATGGTAAGGTACTGAGTTGAAAAATATAGTTTTCTTTCTCTTTTTTTTTGGCCACACTGTGGCATATCAAGTTCCTGGGCCAGGGATCAGATCCGAGCTGCAGTTGAGACCTACACCACAGCTGCGGCAAAGAGGGATCCTTAACCCACTGAACCTGGCTGAGGATTGAACTTGTGTCCCAGCACTCCAGAGACGCCACAGAACCTGTTGTGCTACAGCTGGAAGTCTGGAAAAACTGTTTTCAGAGCAAAAGTAAATGAGATGCTGAGTATGATGTGCTCTCTGGTATAATTTTAATTTGAAATGGGATAAAAAGAGAGAGGAAAATACAACTTTGAGATGAGAAAAAAATCCTCAGAAATTTAATGCTTGAGAAAAATAATTCAGCTGAAGACCAATACTTGGTATACAAACCTAGGAGGTAGCTTGATATGGGAAAAACATTACATCAAGGATCAAGAGGTCAGCATTTTAATTCTGATTTTGTCATAACCCTCTACGAGTTTTTGAAGCCATGAGCCTTAGTTTTACAGGTACAAAGGCATAGGTGGGCTCTAGTAGTCTCATGATTTCATGTGTAGACTTACTGCTTTTATCCATCCTTCAGTTCATAATTCAACACTGATTTGAGTGCCATCTGTTTACAGCACAAAAAACGGGAAAAGCAAATATTTGAAAAGGAAAATATCAGAATGTTGTGGTATTTTAAACTAATATGTCCTATGCTTCAAAATTTACAGAGTTTAGCTAAACCTTCTCCCATTTAACAATAACTTTTCACTGTTTATGTATAAGTAGCAATCTTCCCCTTTTCAATTTTAAAAGGTATTACTATATCATAACTGTTCTGAGTAGGTTAAATTTTTTTAATTTAATTTTGTTGGAGTATAGTCTACTTACAGTGTTATATTATTTCCAGCTGTACAACAAAGTAAATCAGTTATACATATAAATATATCCATTATTTTTTCCCATATACGTTATTATGATCTAAGGAGTATATTTTCCTCTGTTATGCAGTTAAGGACAAAGATTTCTATAGCATGTGCCATGAGATCTGAATTAATTTATTTCTTTTTAATCATCATAGTTTTCACGGCACTATAAAAATCTCACCTACCCAACTTTATTTCATAAATACTTCATGAAAGTTGACACTGACCAAGCCTTGGGGATAATCTCAGCATCCATCACATATCACAATGCAGATTTATTCTTGTCCTTTAATACATTTACTCCTTTGTGATTTTAAAACAGAACAGATTCTCAGTAAAAATTCGTGTCATGACTCACTCAAGATACTTAGATACAGGAACAAACTGGGTTACATTCCTGAGCATCAATAATAGTGATAGCATAGCTGACAGAGAATGTAATATTATGCCAGATTTCAAATCTCAAAATGTTTAATCAGTTAAAACTACTAGATGAGACAATGGTAGATGCGTTAGGTTATTAACTTAGAACTGTTAAAGTAGTTCATCTTTATTTCACGCAGCCTTACTGAGACAATAATGTGTGAAGAATGGGTGAAGAATATGTATGGTTTGACTTAAGCAATATCTACTCCTTTCATCCGTTTTTGTGAAAGAGTGCTATAAACTAGACGTGTCCTAGCACCACCTGAGCTAGGTGCTTCCAATATGAAAAGTTTCATTAGCAATTTACATACCCAGTCCAAACAACCCACTTTTCCTGTGGCCCAAACTATTCTGAGGAATGGCTCAAACAAAGCAGGTTTAGATCTTGAATTCAGTTGAAAATTCAAATTTGGCAGAGGTCAATTATTTTCTTCAATTCAGCTACAGCTAAAGGAAGGACCCATTTGGAGTTAATGGGGACTATTAATACCACAGTCACAGGAGTTCCCATTCTGTCTCAGTGGTAACAAATTCGACTAGTATCTATGAGGAGGCAGGTTTGATCCCTGGGCACGCTCAGTGGGTTAAGAATACAGCGTTGCCATGAGCTGTGGTGTAGGTCACAGACATGCCTCAGATCTGGCATTGCTGTGGCTGTGGTGTAGGCCAGCAACTGTAGCTCCGGTTAGACCTCTGGCCTGGGAACCTCCATATGCTATGGGTTCAGCCCTAAAAAGCAAAATAATAAAAATTAAAAAATAAAAAAATACCACAGTCACAGACTCCACACAAACTCCCCTAGTCATTTCCTCTTAGTTATGAAAGAGCTTTCTTCGTACAACACTTTTTCTGTGCGTTAGGTTAACAATAAATTAATTATTCAAAGAGTATCACCTTCAGTAGACTTTCTAATAGGCAGGTTTCATCAATAGGCACAATATTTGTAAATTATATGAAGCTTAAACTGAAGAGACTATTATATTATCCTTTACCAAGGATCTTTTCCTTAACTGTTGCTCCTGAGTGTACTAATCCTTTCTGAGAACTGATTTAGAGCCTGACTCTCAACAAAAACTTGAGAAGTGTTTTATCTTAGTATCCCAAACTCCTCTTTCTTCCCTCTTTTCCACATAAAGTGAAACATAATACACTTCAGTTTCTTTAAATATTATTCTTTTAAAGCTCTCTCTCGGAGTTCCTGTCATGGCGCAGCGGTTAACGAACCTGACTAGGAACCATGAGGTTGCGGGTTCAATCCCTGGCCTTACTCAGCGGGTTAAGGATCCGGCATTGCCATGAGCTGTGCTGTAGGTCACAGACGCCACTCAGATCCTGCATTGCTGTGGCTGCAGTGTAGGCCGGCGGATACATCTCCGATTAGACCCCTAGCCTGGGAACCTCCACATGCCACATTTGCGGCCCTAAAATGACAAAAAAAGGCAAAAAACCCCACAAAACTCTCTCTAAAAAAAAAAACCTTGAAATCGATTTTCATTCTCAATTACAAATATATGTCAAAGAACCATAGAATTTGGGAGTTGAAACATTTGAGCTTTCTTGAAAATAATTGAAGGATTTATCTTAGAAGAGTTTCACATATCAGTGTCTTACATTAGGAATTCCCTTCCTAGATTTTCTGGGAAATACATCATAAAAGTACATCTAAATGATTCAATGAAGTTCTCTCAATTCATGAAGACTCAAGTAGGTAGGAATTAGCCAATGGGGGGGAGGGGAGTTAAGACACCTAACAGGAACTAGAAGCACTAGTTTGCAATGAGTGATGGGAATTCAGAATCCAAGGCTAACATACTTTTCTGCTGAAATAAAAACTCATAACACCCTAGAGAGCACCAAGGCATATTTATAGAGAATGTCATTGCTTGAAATATAATTTTTAAGTGATGACTAATAATTATGCACACACGTGCAGGCACACATTCATATTCATAATTGTGATGAGAAAGTCTTTGATGTCAGACAGACCTGAGTTCAAGTTCCAGCTCTCCAATTATCAGCAATGCAAATTTAGGCAAATTACTTAATTTCTAATCCCTCTAGTCTTCAGTTTTTCTACTAAAAAGTGAGGATAATAATAGAACCTAGAACTTATAGCAGGCCATGTGAAAATTTTCAGTAATGCATGTCAAGTGCTTAGCGTAGTGTCTGACACAGTTAAAATTCACTAAGTTCTATTGAGGTCTTGATTCATGACATTCTTTGAGACTGTTTTCTAGCAAAAATTACAAATTATGGCTTCAAAATGTTTAAATTTATATTTGGTATGCATTTATGTGTTTTTTTTTTTTTGTTTTTTTTTTTTGTCCTCTTTTGTTTTTGTCCATGGCATATGGAGGTTCCCAGGCTAGGGGTTGAATTGGAGCTACAGCTGCTAGCCTACAATACAGCCACAGCAACATGGGATCTGAGCTGCATCTGCGACCTACACCACAGCTCATGGCATCGCAGAATCCTTAACCCATTGAGTGAGGCCAGGGATCGAACATGCATCCTCATGGATACTAGTCTGCTTCGTTAACCACTGAGCCACAATGGGAACTCCTGTATTTACATTTCTTATTAAAATAATGCACGTTCTTGAATTTTAAAAATGTGATTACAAGGTGCTCTAAGTCACTGTCTCCAAAGGTGTCCATTGTTAAAATTTTATGTATCTTTCAAGAAATTCAAAAATATTTCAAATACCTTATGTCTGAGTGATTTTGGGGGGGTTTTAACTCTAATTGAATCCTTGGTCTTCTTACTTGATACAAGTATGTTTACCCTTTTTCAGGTGTTACTTATCTACTCAGGTGTTCTTTCTAATATATATAAAATAGATCAGCAGCAAAAGTATACTGTATAGCACAGGGAATTACAGCCATTTTTATAACTACCTATAACGAAATATAATCTGCAAAAAAACTGAATCACTATGCTGTACACCTGATACTAACATAATATTGTAAATTCATTATACTCTGATAAGAAAAGCATGAAAAATCCCAAACAAAAAAGCATTTTATTTTGTGTAGCCACTTAAAAATATATACATCCACAAGAACAATATTATGAGAAAAATATACAAATATAGTCAATTAATTCAAACAACAAAAAAGAACAGTCAGTTTAATCAGTACTAAAAGTGGGTTTCCCAAATCTTTATGAAAAGTTCTTAGTGGGTCATAAAGTAACATATTGGAGAAAACTGTATTTCTTATTACAAATCTTTATCAGTTAATAGCATCTATATATAGGAATTCTACGTACAATAATTAACAAATAATAGCTACCAGGAATGTTTTATTTCTTTAGGAATAGCTGCTGAAACCCAAGATCCATTTTATAATCACCTATATTTTCTTTTTCTCTCTCTCTCTCTTTTTTTTTTTTCTATTTAGGGCTGCACATTCAGCAGGCTAGGGGTCGAATTGGAGCTGTCTCTGCTGGCCTACGCCACAGCCACAGCAACACGGGATCTGACATCATCTGAGACCTACACCACAGCTAATGGTAACTCGGGATCCTTAACCCATTGAGCGAGGCCAGGGATCGAACACACGTCTTCATGGATACTAAGCAGGTTCATTACCACTGAGCCACGATGGGAATGCCAAGAGACTGTTTTTAGAGTGATTTGGTTTACAGAAAAATTGAAAGGACAGTATAAACTCCCATTTCCCTCCTTCTAGGTAATATAATAGTTTGTTATATGCTCTTCCAAACATTTTTACACTATTGCCCATGAAAATATGTCTCTATTACTATTCCAAATATCTATTTATTTTTAAAAAAACTAGTTTAAATAAGTATATAATTATCTTTGATAATTTAACATTATTTTTAATTTTAGTCCCTTTTTTGTTCCTAACAACTTTGTTGTTTTACCTCTTTCTTGTTCTTGATCAGACCTGATAACTCCAATTTTTTAATTGGAGTGTAGTTGACTTACAATATGATATCAGTTTCAGATATACAACACAGTGATTCATTATTTTTAAAGATTATACGCCATTTAAAGTTACAATAAAATATTGGCTATATTCCCTGTGCTTATTTATTTTATACATAATAGTCTGTACCTCCTAATCTCCTACCCCTATGTTGCCCCTGTCCCCTGCCCTCTTCTCACTGGTGACCACTAGATTGTTCTCTGTATCTGTGAGTCTGTTTCTGTGAGCGTTTATATGTGGAATCTAAAATATAAAACAAGTGGAAGTTCCCATTGTAGCTCAGTGGTAACAAACGTGACTAGTATCCATGAGGACATGGGTTCAATTCCTGGCCTCACTCAGTGGGTTAAGGATCCAGCATCGCCACGAACTGTGGTGAAGATCACAGACACTTCTTGGATCTGGCATTGCTATGGCTATGGTGTAGGCTGGCAGCTATAGCTCTAATTTGACTCCTAGCCAGGGAACTTCCATATGTCACAGGTGCAGCCCTCAAAAACAAAAATAAAAATTTTTAAAGTTGTAAAAAACAAAATAAAAATAAGTGAATAAATGTAACAAAAGCTAATTTAATTTTTCATCAAAGAACTAGCTTTAGATTTTTTTGATAAAATCCATTTTTTGTTTTCTGTCATTAATTCATGCTTTTTTCCTTATTTATGTGTTTCTTAAGCTTTTGACAGTTTATTTGGTGACTATTTTAAAAATTGTTTATTTAAATGGCTATTACACTTATTTTCATTCTTTTTTCATCCTCTGATACATTGGCCAAAAGCTCTAGAAATTCTTCTGCTATTTTTGCTGCATTTGACAAATATGATATATAATGTTCTACCTGTCATTTATTTCCAAGTAGTTTGCATTTAAAATTTTTACCACGTTTTTAATACAGGAGTTATACACCAGAGTGTGTTTTGTTTGTAATTTGTTTTAAATTTTCTACTGCATGGTTTACTTACCCTCTTGTTTGGTGTTTAAATTCTAGTTCTGTGACTTTGAACATGATTAATTTATTTTTTATGGCCTCACCCGTGGTGTATGGAAGTTCCTAGGTCAGGGACTGAATCATGAGCCTCAAATGGCAGCTATTGAAACGCCAGATACTTTAACCTGCTGTGTGTAGGGCCAGAGATTAAACCTTCACCTTCTACTCAGTGACCTGAACCACTGTAGTCAGTTCTTAACCCATAGTACCACAGTGGGAACTCCTGAACATGATTTATTTTTATAAATGTTCTTTGGATATTTGAAAATAATGTGTGCTTTCTCATGTGTTCAAAGTAATATATTTATAAAATTGATATTATCTGTGTTAATCATTTCACTATACAACCTTGATTAAATTTGTCTCTTTATTCTATTATTTTCTAAAAAAACTCTCTGAATATAAAGTTAGCATCACTTTTTTTGGTGGGGGCCATACTTGGGACATATGGAAGTTCCCAGGCTAGGGGTTGAATTGGAGCTGCAGCTGCTGGCCTACAGCACAGCCACAGTAATGCCAAATCTGAGCTGCATCTGTAATCTACACCACAGCTCATGGCAATGCTGGGTTCTTTAACCCACTGAATGAATCCAAGGATTGAACCTGCATCTTCATGGATCCTAGTGAGTTTGTTCCCACTAAGCCACAACGGGAACTCCAACATCACTTTTCTACTTCAGTTTTCTATTAAAGATTTTAAAATATGAGGGTAGTTTTATATCTTTGATAGAGATAAAATACTCTGACAAGGAAACAAATATCTTTCATGTAGTGTAGTTTCCTGTACTAATTTTTAAAAGTAGTGTGTTTATTTGAGCTTTTTCTTGTTTCCTGAGGTAGGCTTGTATTGCTATAAACTTTCCTCTTAGAACTGCCTTTGCTGCACCCCATAGGTTTTGGAGTGTTGTGTCTCTGTCATTTGCTTCTAGGTATTTTTTAATTTCTTCTTTGATCTCTTCAGTGATCCATTGGTTGTTTAGTAGCATGTTGTTTAGTCTCCATATGTTTGTGTTTTCTGCAGCTTTTATTCTTCTTGATTCCAAGTCATAATAGCATTGTGGTGGGAAAAGATGCGTGACAGATTTCAATTTTTTAAAGTTACTGAGGGTTGATTTGTGGCCCAGAATGTGATCAATCCTAGAGAATGTTCCATGTGCCCTTGAGAAGAATGTGTATTCTGCTGATTTTGGATGGAATAAATATCTATTAAGTCCTATAAATATTGAGTCCAACTGGTCTAATGCTTCATTCGGGGCCTGTGTTTCCTTATTGATTTTCTGCCTGGATGATCTGTCCATTGCTGCTAGTGGGGTGTTAAAGTCCCCCATTATTATTGCATTATTGTCAACTTCTCTCTTTAAGGTGGTTAGCAGTTGCCTATAAAACTCTTAGAGGAAAACATAGGCCAAACACTCTCTGACATAAACCACAGCATTATCTTCTCAGATCCACCTCCTAGAGTAATGACAATTAAAGCAAAAATAAACAAATGGGACTTAATTAAACTTTAAAGTTTCTGCACAGCAAAGGAAATCCTAAACAAAACAAAAAGACAACCCACAGAATGGGAGAAAATATTTGCAAATTAGGCAATTGACAAGGGATTAATCTCCAAAATTTATAAACATAAACACCTCTGGCAGCTCAATACCAAAAAAATAAACAACCCCATCAAAAAATGGGTGGAAGATCTAAACAGACAGTTTTATAAAGAAGACATACAGGTGGCCAAAAAAACACATCAAAAGATGTCAACATCACTAATTATTAGAGAAATCCAAATCAAAACCACTATGAAGTACCACCTTATACCAGCCAGAATGGCCATCATAAATGTCCATCAACAGAGGAGTGGTTAAAGAAGATGTGGTATATATACACAATGGGATATTACTCAGCCATTAAAAGGATATAAATAATGGCATTTGCAGCAACATGGACGGATCTAGAAATTATCATACTAAGTGAAGTTAGTCAGAGAGACACCAACATCGTGTGCTATCACTTACATGTGGAATCTAAAAAAAGGACATAACGAACTCTTTGCAGAACAGATACTGACTCACAGACTTTGAAAAACATATGGTTTCCAAATGAGACAGGATAGGGGGGTGGGGGATGAGCCGCGGGTTTGGAATGGAAAAAATTGGGTTGTATTGTTCATTGTACAATTATGAATGTAATAAAATTCACTGAGTAATAAAAGAGAAACAACTCGAAAGCCAATAAAATGAAATAGGAATAAATAAATAAATAAATAAAAATAGTATGAATATTTTGGTATCTCAGAAATAAAATACACATAATAAATACACAGAAACATGAAGTTAGAAAATAGGCCATCATTAGCCCCAGAGCTTTCAAAAGGGTGATAAGGGTGATAATGATTTATAGATAGCATATCTTCACAGGTAGTTATGATGATCCACATAGTTCTATTTGCCTGTTCATGTTCTCTGTGAATGGAGCAAAGCTCTCTAAGTAATTATCCCAGTCCTGCTTCTATAGATCAATCAAAGCAGTGGTCTACAAATTATAAAGGTGTAAAGGTAAATTAAAATTTATTATTTGATGACATTAAAACAATAAGATCCATTTAAAATTTCCAACCACTTTACTTCCGTCCTACTTCTTTGTGTATAGCCTCAGATAAAGTGTTGGGGTTGACAGCTACGTGTAGGTTACAAGCTACAGCTCATGGTTCTCTTCTTGAACCCGGCATAAGTCACAGTTTGGAGATGGAAGCAGGGGTGAGAGAAGGAGTAGGGAAATGTTTCCACTTCACCAAGAACATTGTATGCCATTTGAATACTGGAAATGTTCCTCAGCATTTTTTTCTAGAAATAAGACTAATGCCTTAAGCTTATGGTTTACATCCCTTAACATACGTTCTCTGTTGTTTCTGATAATTAGAAACGCTACTTGTTTAATACTCTGATATTATATTAGAATTAAGTAAAAATATCAATCATCAAGAAAGTAAAAGACATCTATTAGCAGCAGTAAAATTACTGTTGTTTAGCATACAAATGAAATATGTTGTGTTTCTCTGGATACAACTCCAATGTGTACAATGGGAAAAAATTTACAAACAAATACACAACAAACACAGTACAGACAGATATGAGCACTTAACATACCTAGAAAATTATCAAAGGCACACAGTAAGTAGACAATTTGAAAAAAATCTTGAATGTTTCCTTATGGCACAGCAGTTTAAGAATCCAGCATTGCTGCAGCTGTGGTGCAGGTCACAACTGTGAGTTTGATCCCTGTCCTGGGAACTTTTACTTGCCATGGATGAAGCCAAAAAGAGAAAAGGAAGGAAAGAAGGAAGGAAGGAAGGAAGGAAGGAAGGATATAAGGAAGGAAGGAAGAAGAAGAAGAAGAAGAAGAAGAAGAAAAAGAAAGAAAGGAAGGAAGGAAGGAAGGAAGGAAGGAAGAAAGAAGAAAGGAAGAAAAATTTTCAAAATTCTCAGTGAATTCTATTAGGAGGAGCTAAATTTATGTAAATTCT
Source organism: Catagonus wagneri (assembly GCA_004024745.2). Lineage (NCBI taxonomy): Eukaryota > Metazoa > Chordata > Mammalia > Artiodactyla > Tayassuidae > Catagonus > Catagonus wagneri. The sequence goes on from PVHT020000015.1 coordinate 2,153,360, forward strand.
GACTTTAAGTTCTAACAAAGAGTGAAATATGATTTTCCATTGTATGTGGGGCCCAAACTAATATTATTGTTCAAAAGAAATATAAGTTTAAAGGCTTAGAAGTATCACACACTAACACAGTGGTTTCATAGGATATGCAGTAATTAATAGTTACTAATCTTATGTCTAGCACTAACTACTTATGTATTCCTGAACAGGTCACATAAACTGTTTTATCCAAATATTTACTCCAGTTGTAAAGTTTCAATATTTCTATGTATTCTTTGAACTCACATATCATATATGGTAAAGTCATCTTTCAGCTGTAGCATCTTATTCAGTAGCTAAGGTAAAATGAGAGGGACACCATATATAAAGTTATTACCAAGAGGCAAAGCAAGGCAAGGCACCAAATATAGAATTTACATATGTAAACTGTTCCTACTGAAACTAATAGTTATATACCTAGCTTTACCTGAAAGAAGGCTATGACTACCAAAAACTATATTCATATTTGCTTCTAGTAGAGAACAATATCCATAGCTTTCCTCTTCCTTTCCTTGGGTGTCCAGAGAAATATTATATCACAAAATAGGGAATAAAGACAAACATTTCAAGGGCATATGCAAGACTTACCCTTCCTTATTTGTGGTTTAATTTATTTGTATTTATTTTGGGTTTACACACCATAAATTGTGTGATAAACAAATGAGATTTCACTGTTATATATGCACATTATAAAATTTTCAAGCAGTACAAACATCTTTAAAGTCATAATTAAATGTCCCTCCCCTCATATACAGAAATATATTCTTTTATACTAAGTAATGAAACTTTTTATGTCCAGAGGAGCAACTAACATTCTGCAGTTTCTACGTATATCAGTAACAAAGTGTTTTGAAAGGATAAAAGAATCACATTATACTTAATGAAAATGAATAAAAAGGGGCTTAGTCAACTGATGACTGGCAGTGGCCCAAATAGAGAATACATAATGTAATTTCCCCCAGTCGTTTTGACATTTATACACCTGAATTCAGTAATGATTGCTTGTATTACTCAATTAATAATAATTTTAAATTACTGGAAAGGGAAATATGACTTGAGAGAGTAAAGCTTAAAGTAGAAAATACATTTTAAAAGCTTGAAAAATCTCCATAAATTATTTAATTTTGTATAGTCAGCATCAAAGAAGAAACCAATATCATTTCCAAAAGAATCAACCTTATTAATTAAATAAGTTTAAATTTTATAGGCTCCTTGGTGATTCACTAAAAATTTCAATGGTTTACTAACATGATACAAAAGATAATGTGTCACAGTTTTAGTTTTATGTCCTTTCCTTTTCTTCCTTCTTTTCAAAGTGCACATAAAACGTTTTTGTATTTACATTTTTATTCTGTAATATGTGATTTTCAAATTGTGAAAACATCCATTTCACTCTACTTCTTACGATTGTTCATTCAAATAGAGTAATCATACAAGCATCAAATTTATAAAAATGGTAAGAAATATGGCAAAACTGGATAAATGAGTATATAATTGGGATTAAAGAAAATTCTGTTATTTGACTAAGCTTCTGTAAATATTCACAAGCAGAGTGACCAGTGGAACATAATGGCCAGTTACCTAAAAGATACCCAATCTTTGGAGAGTTACTCCTCCTCTTGATATTTAAATGAACTTGCTCTATCCGTCATTCAATATTTGGTGGGAAAGCAAATATCTTTCACCTTATTTTCGAGTGTTGTGAGCTGAATTGTGTCCCTTCAAATTCATTTGTTGAAGTCCTAACCATCAATACCTCAGAATGTGACTGTGTTTAGAGATAGGGTCATTAAAGAGGTAATTAAACTAAAATGAGATCTTTAGGGTGGGCCCTAATCCAGTCTGGCTGGTGTCTTTATAAGAAGAGGAAATTTTGACACAAAGACACCAGAGTTGCACGCCCAGACAAAAAGCTATGAGAGGACCCTGTTGGAGGTGGCCATCTAGAAGCCAAGGAGAGAGGCTTCAGGAGAAGTCAAACCTGCTGACATCTCAGTCTTGGACTTCTTGCCTCGAGAACTGTGAGAAAATACATTTCTTCTATTTAAGGCACCCACTCTGTGATATTTCATTATAGAATCCCAGCAAACTAGCACATCCAGTGTTATTAGGGTCATTAATTTGCAGCACAGCAAAAGAAAAATTGAATATTACATATCTCTGTTCTTAACATTCCCTGGACACTGCCATCACTGCAAATTTCTCATTGCCCATTTCTTCCACTGTTGAGCTGGATCCTGTCTCTTTGTCTATCTCTTCTCAATTTTCACATTTCCTTTCCCTACTTTTTTGACACCTCAATCCCACTCTCTGAGGCTGTGCCCAGAAATTCAGAAATCCCCCTCTAGATTAATTATACAAAGCAATTCATCTCTTCACCTCTCTTCTCCTGTTCTTTTCTCCCTCTTTGGGCTTCTGTTGCAGTAAGAAAACTCATTTAAGTTGCTCCAATAAACAAAGAACAAAAGATTCCAGGTATAAACCCTCCACCAAATTAAAGTTCCTGACTTCACAAAGTATCAAATAAATTTATAATTATATTCATGATAAAAACATATAGAAGAACATTAAACAGTATTGCTAGTTTTGTGATTCAATAAAGACATTATAACAGGGTGACTTGATTTAATCTGGTATATCTTAGGAGTTTTCTTTGAGGAAGTGACTTTTAAACTGAAACCTGAAAGATAGGATTGCCACGCGAAAAACTGCCTATAGAGCTATCCACAAAGACGAAACCAAATCAATGAAAGCTCTGAAATGAGAAAGAATTTGGTTTGTTTAAGGAACTGAAGCCAGTGTGGCTGAAATTCAGTGAGCTAGAGGTAGAGTCAATTAGATGATGCTAAAGAGTAGAATACATCAGGCAGGGCAACTGAAGGTACACATTACTTCCTTTCTCTGAGTGTCATTAACATCGATTTCAAAATTTCTGTCTTTAGTGATATGCCCTTGAAAGAATATCTTGAATCGTCCTTCTCTGGTTGATTTATTCCATGTATGCAGTTCTACTTTAAGCCCTGATAGATATGAACCATATCAGGTAGGACTTTGTAGGCCATGGTAAATTTTTACATTTTTAAAATGTTATCCTGTGTGCAATGGAAAATATTTCCAGATAGCTCTCTTAGCATAGCTTCTGTTTTCCTTACCATATAATTCATTCCCTCTGGACCAGCTCTAGTTCATCATGTTCTGAAGAGAAATTTTCCCAAGTGTGTTCTGACCATCAGAGTAGATTTGGAGTACCATGCGCCTTTGCTATACTTCAAATGCTTATTAATTTGCCTAAGATCACATTGGTTATTTTTCAGTCATATTCAAATGTTGATATGAAAAAAACATAGAAATTTAGAATTTTGAGGAAACACCAAAATATTTTAATCCAGTTACTTCAGTTTGCAAATAAAGAAACCAAAGCTCAGAGAGTGAATTTATAATAGAATCCTGAAGTATTTTCATACTGTTATAAACATCTCAGTGTATTTTATACTTATTCTATTAGAAGTATATATTAAATCTCTTCTTGACAGATTTGGCCATTTTCCCAGACTGTTAAGATATTTTTTCATATTAAATATGTCCAACAATATATTTGATCACACTTTAAGCTTCACTGCTTATGTGAATGACCATCTCTGCCCCTAATCAAGCCTTTCACAAAAACTGTAAAACAGAATAGGAGAAAAGATGCACCATGATAGATATTCCTCTATTAAGACGTTGGTACATTAATTATTTATCTAGTTATTCAACTAATTACAAATACTTACCTGTCTTATTAACTTGCATATGCATGTTATACTATCAAACAGGCTAATCTCTTCACTGTGTTCCACAAGACAGAACCTTCAACTCTTGTGTGACTGAACATTCTGTTTGCTTAGCTTGGAATAACTTCATTCATGTATTAAGACTTTATCCTTTAATACCCAGTCCTGCTCCATGTAGTTTTCCTGGATGACTTCAATCCTCAATGACTTCTCTTTTTAAGGGAAGTCTTCCTCCTTTTCTACGTTTAATCTGCACTATACTACTCATAACTCAATGTCAAAAATCAAAGAACAATGGATAAGCTATGAGGTCCTGCTGAACAGCACAGAGAACTATATCCAATCTCTTGTCTCTTGGGATAGACCATGATGGAAGATAATATAAGAAAAATAAAATAAATACATGTATAACTGAGTGACTTTGCTGTACAGCAGAAACTGGCACAACATTGCAGCTATAGTAAGCAGGTCAAATTCAGACTGCGTGTGAGTGTGTGTGTGTAACCCTCTATACACAAGTTAATAAACTATAAAAATTTTAAAAATCAAAGGAAAAATTTGAAGTGGATGAAAGACCTGCATAAGCATTTTCCCAAGAACATACAGATGGTCAACAGACATATGAAAAGATGCTCAACATCACTAATCATCAGGGAAGTGCAAGTCAGAACCATAATGAGATATCACCTCATGCCTTTAAAGAATGGCTGTCATCAAAAAGATAATTAACAAATGTTGGAGAGGATGTGGAGAAAAGGCACACTTGCACTGTTGGTGGGTGTCTAATTTGGTGCAGCCTCTACGGAAAACAGTATGGAAGGTCCTAAAAATTTAAAAATAGAATTTCCATATGATTCAGCAAGTTCGCTTCTGGACATTTTTCTTTTTCTTTTTCTTTTTTTTTTAATTGTGTTTTTGGGGCTGCACCCATGACATATGGAGGTTCCCAGTCTCAGTGTCAAATCAGAGCTGTAGATGTTGGCTTACGCCACAACCACAGCAACACAGGATCTGAGTCGTGTCTGTGACCTACACCTCGGCTCACCCCAAGGTTGGATCCTTAACTCACTGAGAAAGGCCAGGGATCTAACCCACATCCTCATGGATACTAGTCGGGTTTGTTAATCGCCGAGCCATGATGGAAACTCCTGGATATTTTTCTAAAGAAAACAAAAACACCAATTCAAAAATATATATGCACTCCAGTGTTCATTGCAGCATTATTTAATAGCCAAGATATGGAAGCAACCTGTCTCAACTGATAAATAAATGGATAATGAAGATATCACATCTTCATTAAAATTATATATATACACACATACATAGATAACAGTGGAATATTATCCATTAAAATGAAATATTGCCATTTGTCACAATATGGATGGATCTAGAGGGCATTATGTTAAGTAAAACAAATCAAACAGTAGAAGACAAATATGCATGATCTCACTCATATATGGAATCTAAGAAACAAAACAAACACATGAAAATGAAGAGGCTCATTATCCTGAAAACAAACAGGAGGTTGCCAGAAAAGAAGGATGTGTGTGGGGTAAGTGAAGTGGATTAATAGGTACAGCCTCCAGTTATATAATAAATAAGTCAGGGCGACGTAACATACAATATCATAGTAACTTTGTATGATTTTACAGGTGATTATTAGGCTTACTGTAGTGATCATTTCATAATTTAAGCAAAAGTCAAATCATTATGTAGTACACCTGAAACTAACATAATATAGTACTTCAACACTATATTAAATAAATTAAAGTTTATACCAGGATATGCATAGGTTATATGCAAAATAGTATGCCATTTTATTTTATTTTAATTGTCTTTTTGCCTTTTTTCTAAGGCCGCACACGCAGCATATGGAGGTTCCCAGGCTAGGGGTCTAACAGGAGCTGTAGCTGCCGGCCTTCGCCACAGCCACAGCAACACGGGATCGGAGCCACGTCTTCAACCTACACCACAGCTCACAGCAAAGCCGGATCCTTAACCCTCTGAGCAAGGCCAGGGATCAAACCCGCAACCTCATGGTTCCCAGCCATATTCGTTAACCACTGAGCCATGAGGGAACTCCCGAGTATGCTGTTTTGTATAAGGGACTTGAGGATCTTTGAATTTTGGTATCTCTGGGGCCTCTTGGAAGCAATTCCCCATGTGTACCTAGGGCTACACATACACACTCAGACATACACGTGTGAATTTGTACTGCTTAATGTAGATATGTAGTAAATCTTCACATTTTACCTTCATAGTTCACTGTGCTGCTTTGTTCTCTCACCTATGCTTTCAAAATACTCTTCTGGATCACAGACACTGTGCTGCTATAAAGGAAAATTCCTACTAGTATATTATTTTTGTACATACTTTTTGTGTATAAGCAAGTTATCCTACTTTTTAATTTGGTATTATGATTTTTAAACTTATTATTTGAATTAATGATGTTTATCTCTATTTTTCTTTTTGTGTATAGTTTTATTATATATATCTATACCCGAACATATTTTTTTTTGTTACCAGATCCATAGGCATTTGTTTGTTGTTCCAGTTTCATTCTACTTCAAGCAATTACACAATGAACAGTAATGTACATGTCCCCTGAACATATGTGTGAGAGTTTCTCTTGGGCACATGTTTGGTAGTGGAATCTCTGGGTTATTGGGTATGTGCATCTTCAACTTTATTAAATGTTGGGATATTTATTTTACTAATCATTTAAATGATTAGTGAAAGATATAACTCTTGTCACATAATCTCACATCACAGCCAATTCTTGGTATTTTAAGACTTTTAATTTGTACCAACTCAATGGACATGAAATATGATTTCACTTTTATTTTATTTGCACTTTTCTGATTACACATGATTCTGTGCTTTCTTCCACATGTTTGTAGGACATGCAGTTTTTTGTTTCTCTTCTAGATTGTCAGCTCACATACATTGCCCTCTTTTTATATTTTTGGCTAAATGTAATATATTTTTGCAGAATAGTTGAAGGCAGTACCAATTTCCTATAAAGAGAATTCTAGGGGGGGTGTATGTGTGTATGGGGGGTATACAGACAGACAGAAGTTTTATAAGAACAAAGTTTACATACTAAAACAAAATTCAGTAATAAGTTTTAGAAGAACATAGTTTTTTGATAATGTAAACTCATGAAGTTTTAAAAATAAAGACTAAAATGTTAGCTTTCTTATATTTTGTACTGAAAGAGGCTAGAGTTTCTCTCTCTCCCTCCCTCCCTCTCTCTCTCTCTCTCTCCTTGGACAGAACAAGTAGTATACTTCTCCACACTTCCTTATTATTTTGCTTTGATCATTCTAAACTGACAGTCATGTTTATAAGCTTACTTAGAAGAGATCAATGGCATCATCTGAGTGAACTGTTACCTCTAAGAAGACTATTTCACTTGCCTTTGTAATGAGATAATAGTAGCTCCTTTTAACTCTTAAAAATCTTAACCATCCTTCCAGTCATCCCAATATGTTCTGGGATTTCCCCTGTGGCTCACATCATTACTGCTCGGCATTGTCTTTGCAGTGGCTCTGGTTCCATCCCTGACCGATATGTTTTGTCCATCCGTTAGCTAGCAGCTTAACTCAATATTGAGGGCTATGAATTTTCTTGATTTTTCATAGTAATCCGTAAGATGTAGGGATATGCCCAAAGAAACTTTTTTTCCAATAATAAAATCCTCTGAAATAATGGTTTTATCGTGAGAAATTGTATTTTAACTTTCTAGACGATTGGAAACACCTCGTAGATTAAATTGCTTTTCTTACCTTCACAATATCTCACAAGGTAGGGTAAGGTCATATTGCTCTTTACTTTCTTTTATGAAAACAACCTGAGGCATGAAACAGTTTTTATGATTTTGCTCACACAACACATAAGTGATGGAGCTGAGACTAGGATCATTTCAAAGATTTCTCTCTAGATGACTATGCTACTTCCGTTTTGCATCTTTATTTAATCCAGAGATGTTCTTGAAGTCACATGGCCCTGATAAACCTAGGCCATTCTTTCCAAATTGCATTTTATTCAAAACTTTTTAACTATAAGCTAGCTATAAGCCTTTCATTGGGCTCATCATTTCTGCATGACCAAGGAGGCATTAATCAGATTTTAAAGAAATAAAACTATTAAATGGAATTCTTAAATTATTATTAACTTCAATATATACATGTTCACTCAGCCTTGATATTAATCGAGATTTCTAATTGCCTGTGGAAAATTTCAGGTAAGATTTTACATTTTTGTGAGCAGTTTCATTTGTCTTCACAATTCATATCTCCAAGATAGCAATAAATGTGATTTACATAATGTGTATTATGTGAATTTCTTCAGTCTGGACTTCAGAATTCTAATAAGTAGTTTATATTTTAAAAAATGACTCATGAAATGTGCCCTACTATTATTCTTTAGGTGATAAATGAATATTTAAGCAGATACCAAGCAGAGTTTTCCTTAAAACCTCTGACCTTACGAACATGAGCTCAGTCTTCTGTTCTACATTATATAACAGTATAATTTTAAACTGTATTGAAATGCTCTAAGTCTTGCTTATTAGGACTAATTCATTTTGGTGTAACAATTTTAACCTTTCTAATTCCATATTTCTTTAGAATATTGAGAATCTTGGGCTGTCACTAAAAACATTTCCTAAATTTGTTCCTCTCTGTCCTTCCCTTTTCCTCTCCTTTCCACCCTCACAGACATCTCTGTGTGAACTGATCCACTCATAAGCTTTTTCTGAAATAAATGATAACTAATATTTACTTAAGATTACTGTGATTAGTAAATTACTGGTTCATACACTTTACTGTTATAGACTCCTTTTAAATTATTTTTAGACTGGTTGCCAGGAGGGAGGAAGGAGGAAGTGGGGTGCATGGGGAGTTGGGCGTTGGTAGATGCAAACTATTACATTTAGAATAGATAAGCAGTGGGGTCCTACTGTACAGCATGGGAAACTATATCCAATCTCTTGGGGTGGAACATGATGGAAGATAGTATGATAAGAATTATATATATATATATATATATATATATATATATATATATGGCTGGGTCACTCTGCTGTACAGCAGAAATTGACACAACACTATAAATTAGCTATACTCATAAGTTTTAATTGTTAACTCTTAGGTTGAAATTTTCCATCTCCTCATCTCCACCTTTGATCTCAATATTGAGTTCCAGATCCAGATCACCAAATACTAACTGAACATATCCATGCCAGTATCTCACTGGGATATCAAACTCAACCTACATCACTTTGTATCCTATACTCTCACATTCCACCTGAGAAGCTTTTTTTATTTACTTTGGCATTTCCTGTTTCATCATCAACCTATCAGTTACCAAGGGCAGATATGAAATAATTTGTGATTCATGTCTTCATATAAACATCCATATGTAATCAGATGCTGCTGATGCTACTTGATGATTTCATTTACGATTTTCACCAACTTCCCATTTCCATCATTCTGATTCAGGCTCTTATATATAGACTCTTATCTATGCTATTGCAGTGGCTTTCTGATTTTCACTGTTCCTCTCTTTTCACGCTAATCCATCCTTCACATTATTGCTATATTTATCCTCCTAAAATTCTAACTTTTTATAGGATTGTAAATATCTTCCATTACCTAGCAATGCTTTGTTCATAATAAGTAGCTGGTAAATACTCCCAGAATTGAATTATCTGTGCAACCCTAGATATATGTACTTTTATATCTTTTACTCATTTACATTAACTATCTTGTAAAGTGTATTCACCTCCAGATTTGGGCTACGATCTTTGCGTCAGTGATTCCTAAATCTTTCTTTTAAGACGCATTATCATCTATATTTTAGTTCTCGTTCTTTAGCTGCCTATTAGATCTTACTATAGAAAAAAGTGTTTATCCCTATTTTATGACTCTTAATTCTCAAGAATCTGTATGTTGAGCTAACAGTGTATAAGAGAAAAAAAATACCATTATTTCATAGGGTGATTACCTTGAATTAAAATTTTGTCGATTTTGGGACTCCTCTCATGGCTCAGTGGGTTAAGGATCTCGCATTGTCACTGCTGTGGCTCTGGTTATAGCTGTGGCAGGAGTTTGATCCTTGGTCTGGGAACTTCTGCATGCTGCGGGTGTAGCAGATAGACAAACAAACAAATAAAGAAATAAATAACTTTGGATTAAACAGATGTGCTTTTAGTGTTTGAGAAATAAGATTTTCCTCTAAAATAGAGTTTTAAAAAATGGTTTTGGCCCTCATCAATGTGAATCTGATTATAAATATAAACATGCACACTGGTCTTTACTTATATGATATTACGATATATTTTAATGTTAGCTACCATAAATAAATAAATTTTCAATACCATAAGTATTTTTGATGCAGTAATAACCTATTTTGATATTTAGTAAAACATAGTTCTTTATTTCTAACTTTTTAAATGGTTAATTTTTATTGAATAGGTAAAAGTTAATACTTATTTATTATTTACCTTCAGTATGAAGAAAAGAAATGAAAATATGATTTGATGAGACAAATGGGAACCATAAATTTCATATTACAACTATTTAGATTCATTTTCAAGACCACATGAATTAGAAGAGGGTGGAAATAATCCCAAAAATATTATACTATGGAGTAAAGAATATCGAAATTACCCCAAAATTCTTACTATAATAATGGGATCCATTAAAAGAACTAATTATACATGTAAGTAATAGGATAATAAGGTCATTTTTACTGTTTTATTTATTTACTTATTTATTGGCCACTCCAGTGGCATGTGGAATTCCTCATCCAAGGATCAAAACCATGCCACAGCGGTGCTCTGGGCCTCTGCAGTGACAACTCTGGATCCTAAACCTGCTGTGCCGCAAGGAAACTACACATTTTTACTATTTTAAAGCAAAGCCTGTTTCCTCATTTCAGAATGGAAACTTGAAAAGAGGAAAGTAGCATACAGAATGGTGTTTTTGTTTTTTGTTTTTTTGCACGTGTGTGTAGGCATGTGTACTTATATGTGAATTTGGTGTGCTATTTTCAACAGAGCCTCTTAATCTGGAGGCTATTTTTGACCTTTTTAGAAGCCTCATGCCAGATACCTCATATATATTAAAAATATATATATAACAGAAGCAGGCAAAAGGTGAATCTGAATTATCTGTAATAGCATGTCCACAGTTACAAATAAAAAGTCAAAATCTAAGTTCCACAAGGATTTAAATTATATTTATTGTCCAAACACTTTATAAAATGAGAAAAAAGCTGCTGGAAGAAACTTGAATGAGAATTTAGAAATTTCAACAAAACAAAAAATCTTCAAATTTCTAGATACCAGAAACTGCATAATATTTCAAAATACAAATTCTGCAATGCAGTCTTCATGTGCTGTGTATGAAAAACACAGAGAAAAAAATAGACATACACATAACAAGAACCAAATCATATCCTGTAAACAATGAAACTTCATAGCAGTACGTTCTATGTCAAATGGTCAATAATATAATTTTTCTTTTCCCATCACCACACAAGTACACAGATAAGCACACAGACCTTGGCAGAGGCATACAGGTATATTTATATACTGATAAGCACACATAAACATGCACAGTGAATTCAGAGAGAAATTTAAGAAAATAAATTTTAAAAGGTAAACTTTAATCTCTACTAAATTCTAACTCAGTTATATGAACATACAAGTCAGAGCTACAAAATCACAGTTATCTGTTTAGCAACACCCTTTGGCTTTAAGAGATTCGTTCAAAACAATACTTATACATATATGCATAGGTATTTGTACATTCTCATAGTCATCACATGGAGAAGAAATACAAGACTGAAACTTGGACTTGCTCATGGTAGGTATCAAGTGAAGAGGAAAGAGTAATGAAGACTAAGGCACAGAGGGTAAGGAAAAACAGCATATTAAGAAAGATAAGGGGAGAAAGTTTCCAAAAAGATGGGATGGTCCATAGTGAAAAAGATAAGCTCTTGTGAGCAAGAACAATGCAATTATATTTGCATCCTAAAAGCTTAGCATATAGTGAGCACTCAATAAGTTTTTTTGGATGGATAAATGAATGAATGAAGGCATAAATTTAAAAAAAAAAGTTAAGGAAATAAGCAGTGAGAAGAAATAGTTGAACTGAATTAGGGACATATCATTGGATACTTTTTTTGCCACTGTTTTATGGGTAGCATAAAAAGGAAAGAGGGACTAGGGGAGCAGGTGGCATACTTGGCAATCCAAGAAGTAGAAAATGTAAGTCTTCCCAGTGCATAGATGCCCTTCCACAGGGTTTAATCAGGCATTAATTCAATGTTCGGTGGGATCCTCAATGCTTATAGCCCTATACTCCATGTGCTCTGATTGTCCTCTTTTGATCTCAACCCAGATTTATCCCTAGACTTCATCTGTCAACTTCCTCCAACTTGAATATTCTTTCTCAACATTTTGTTTCTCTGTCACTTGTTTGTTGAACGAATAAATGAGAGTGAGTCAGTTTGCTCATGATCACAGTACTACCTGGTGGCAGAACCCACTTGTTTCTCTATTTAGCACTCTGCTACCCACTGTAGGGAATAGAGAAGAAGCACAAACTATCTTTCTCTCTTTTACCCTGTTACCCATCTGGGTCGAAGTCAGTTCTACTTATGTGCCTGGAAAATTGTCATGTATATTTTTCTATAGACCTGCATATACTTCTCTTTATAGGTGACTTAATTACTGTTGATTTGTTAACTCAGCAGTGAATGATTTTAGCTGCCAATAAAAACATTAAAAAGAGAAAATATTTGTACACATCTTGATGTATATCTTCAGACACTAAACCGAGGCTCAAAATGAAAAGATTGTTAAAGTATATGAGTCACTATGTTGAACAAAGGTGATACATGGATCATGACCAAAGCACAAGTTTACTTTTACTCCCCACTGTTCTTTGAACATTATTCAAAGAGGATAACCGTCGTTGTCTTCCAGTTCCCACTGATAACTTTATTTTTTATTTTGTTTTACTTTATTTTGCTTTTTATGGCTGCACCCACGGCATATGGAAGTTCCCAGGCTGGGGGTCAAATCAGAGCTACAGCTGCTGGGCTACGTCATAGCCACAGCAATGCAGGATCGGAGACAGGTCTGTGACCTACACCACAGTGCATGGGCTCAGAATCCTTAACCCAATGAGCAAGGCCAGGGATCGAACCCGCATCCTCATGGATCCTAGTCGGGTCCATTAACTGCTGAGCTACTAAGGAACTCCCCCAACTGATTACTTTAAAACACTGTTACTTAAATTGTGATCTATTGGCCACTTGCGAAGGGAATCACCTTGAATGGTTGCTGAAAAGGCAGACTTCTTTATAAGAATCTTCAGTTTTAATAAGTAACATGTGTAAAGTCTTGGTGCACTAAAATTTGAGAACTGTTGCATTAAAGTGAACAGTTCCAATATAGAGATAGGGACAGCAGGGAGAAGATTTGTAGAAAGCTACTGGAGAACACCCCTTATTGCCTTATCTATGAAATGGAACAAAAAGGGATGCAAACCAAATTATGATCTTTCAAAACTGAGTTAGCCTTCAGCAAATGCTAGCCTTCAGTAAAATGTATTCAAACATTTTTGCTCTACATAACCCTATAAAAAGCTTGAAAAACATTGTACAGCCTGATACATTATAATGCTCACGTTCAAACTATCATATCATAAATTTAAATAGTTGCAAAGAGTGCAATTTCAGCATATTTGTAAATATTGGTATTTAAAATAAATTCACTCTTTCAAATATATCCAATGAAATCTAAATACTGTGGTGATTTGACACCTCTATCATTCATTTAATAATACATGCAGAAACTTCTTTCTTAGTAGAAATTTTACATAGTTCATTTTCTCCTTGAACTGATATTTTCATTCCACTTTCCTAAAATAATTATTTCCTAACATATTTTTGCTGAAAAAGGATTTTATTGATTACCTTATCATAATCCCTGCAACAAAAATACATATATAAACTGAATTTTATTTTTTAAATTTCCTTTGACTTCAAGTGTAATTTTTTCATTTGAAGAAACATTATAACTATTAGTATAATAATTAAAATTGCATAGATGCATTTTATATTTGTAAAAAATATTAAGCAAATATTAAAATTTTAATGGGAATACATTGTTAGTAGAAATAATTGTCTTTATGCTCAGTTCAAGTGTCAACAATGGTATTACTTTTTTGCTGGAATGAGACAGGTGTCAGCAAAATTTAATTTATTTTTGTTTATTTTTTTGTGTTTTATAGATGTGAGCACTGAAAAAAGTTAATTTACCTAAATGAGTGGTAGTAAATTGAGGGAGTTTTATTATTGCAATATCATTGAATTACTTGATCTCCTTTTTCAGGGTCAGGAAACTGACAGGGGCTATGAGTTAGTGTCAATGTTTGTTAATCTCCTTCAATGTTTTGTCGTGATTTTGTGTGCAGTGACTTATGACAGGATTGGTTGAAAGCCTTGGTTTAGCATCCAAGCTTTCCAAATCAGATGTTTCTTTTCCTTTCACCATTATGCTGCCTATTATGGTTTGTCCCAAGTGAAGAGTTCCACATCAGGACCATGATAGGTTGTTGATGTGCAACTTTTAATATACAGAAATCTATGACTATACTATTTTTCTTTAAGTTGTATAACCATATAATTATGGGAAAGAAATAAAACTAAGTATTCCCAAGTACATTCGAATAATGCTAACTGCTGAAGTGTCTTAGTAGTTGACTAATTTGATTTCCTGGTCAGAATTTTACTCAGAATGCAACATCAAGAGAGAGTATGACTGCTAAGTTGCTGGGATATTTCAACTGGTTTTCAGGTTTGTCCCTCCACCTGTATAATCACTAGTATTTAGAAGTGTATTGTAGCCCATAACCACTTTTACAGTTTCATTTTATAATTCCAGCATTTATTGAGACATTAAATTCTGTGATAATAAAATCATTTAGAATTTGTCATTCATTAATTCTATATATACTACATACTTACTAGATACCATGGAGATAATAAAGCAATGGGTAGGTAATAATTAATAAAATATGGTTACTGTCTTCACAGACATTTTTATTTTTGTTTGAATGTGTTTAAATCTTTCTTTTCTAATCAGTATTGTAAAAGGAAGCCTCCTGCTTCATAAAATATTATTCTTTTTGATTATTTGCTAGGAGATCTATATATTTTTTTAGTCATTCTACAATTCTATTTTTAAGATCTAGGAAAATGGCCGTAACCTACATATTTTAAAAAAGCACATTCTTGTAGACTCATACAGAGTACAGTAATGTCAGTGTTTGGATTTTGACAGGTATCAGTTACTATTTATCCTATTATAAAAGATACATAGGGACATACACAATTATGTCTGAATCATTAACAAGCTCAGGGAATGTATTAGAAAGATAAGGTTGTAGATTCTTAATATCCAAGAAGGTTATTATTTAGACCTACTTAGATGGCCACTTTAGTGATTCTTCTTGTGCCTACCACATATTATTTGTAATTATATTATATTTTATTCATTCTGCCTGACAGTTTTGTTTGCTCACTCTGTGCCCAACATTGTGTTTTAGGCACAGTGGGGAATACAAAAGTCTAAGATACAGATCTTGACTCTAGGTATTTACTTGGAATGTTATCTACCCAGATAAAGGAAAGGCAATTCATATTTAATTGCCAGTACTTACTGTGCCTGGGGCTCATAAGAAGAACTATTTGAGAGTCTCTTCAATTATTTGCATTCTAAGTACCAGCAACAGACAATGCACTCACCAAGGAGAGATGATGATAGATGCTAACATGGAGGCTTAAGAAGCCTATTGGAAAATAGGGTAGAAAGTTGGAGAAGGGAGTAACCTGTTTGTAACTGGTATAAAAAACAACTATATATCCATCAGTGTGTATTTATTAATTTTTTTGTATTAGAAAAGTATAGCTAGCTAGCTAGCTAAATAGATACTGATTTATTATAAGGAATTGACTCACACCATTATGGAGGCTGATAAGTCCCAAGATCTGTAATCTGGAAGCTGGAGATCCAGGAAAGCTGATGGTATAGTTCCAATCCAAAGGCCAGCAAACTTGAGATCCAGAAAGAATCAATATTTCAGTTTGAGTCTGAAGTCAGGAAAAAGATGATGTCCCATGTTAATGCAGTCAGGCAAGAGGAATTCCCTCTTATTCAGAATAGATCAGTCTGCTTATTCGGCCTTCAACTTGTTATAAGAGGCCCACCAACATTAGGGAGGACAGTCTACTTAGTCCATTGATTTAAAGGTTAAGCTCATCCAAAAACATCCTCACAGAAACACCCAAAATATTCGACCAAATATCTGGGTATCCTGTAGCCGACTCAAGTTGACAGATAAATTTACCATTACACCTACCGAAACAAGAGGGTAAAGGAGGAGGTATAATTAGATTTAAGAAAACTGAAGGTAAAATACCTCCAAAAACTTAGAAAAACATATCCATTCCGTTCTCCAAGTTTTTTTTTAAATCATTGCAAGTGGAAACTTAGAGATTTATGCAGCCTCTCCATTATGTATGAAGAAACTGATACAAAAAAGTAAAGTGACTTGTCCAAGATCATGCAGCTCATTAACCATAAAGGCAGAGCTAAAATCAAAGTCTCATAATTTCAGTATTATTTCAAAGGATACATTGGTACAGTTCCCCCCTTAACATCTACATGCATGATATAGAAGCTTTTAAGTTCAAACTAAATTTTAAAATGCCATTAGTGAAGGCATTCCTGATACATTACTGTTACAGAAACATTTACCTCTGTACAAAGTAGTGATTCTTATTCAGATCTCAAAGTACTTTGTGCACAGTTGATACTGAGTTATGTGACAATTTGGAGTTACATCAAAACATGCCTTTTGCATCCTCTCATATGGACTTTTGAACAAAGAAAACAGACCTTTAACACTGCCTGTGAAAGTAAAGAGCATGATAAGGAAGTGTTTATTCAGGCATGGAGCCAGAAATGGACTACTGGTTTTCAAGCTTTGGTTCCTAAGAGAAGACATTCCTTCTACCCTAACAAGCTTAGAAAAACTCTGCTCTCTTGCTTGAGGTATAGACTTAAAATACCATTAATACATCCCCTAGTGGGGTGTGCTTTCAGTCATGAGTAACCATCGCTTTGCTATGTTTCTGAAATTGTTCAGGTTTTCAAGCAAACATTTCTATAAAGACACTCATATTTTCATATATTTTGTAAAAATAACTATAAACGTGCACAAGGGGACTGAGACAAGATGCTTTCCCTTAATGAACCACCTTCAAATTTTCCATAAGAACCTCAAAATAGATTATAATGAATTCCCTGTTACAAATTCTCCTAGGACAAAGTGGCACATTTTTAGAAGTGGGCTGCCAGGAAACAAAATCTGACAGGGGGTGGGGTGAGTGGAGTCTAGAAGGAAGTGAGTTTAAACACTTTGCTTTTGCTAATTTGCCTGGGCTTAAAAGCCGAAGCTACTGTACTTCAGTAAGGAAGGAGCTGGGTTAGATATTTGCAAGTCCAGGCGGGAAGGCCAGAGTGTGCAAATCTAGCAGCTGGAGTGTGTTGTGGTAGCTGCTTTCCTGTGCTAAGCTGATTTACTTGTTTAAGGTCTGACCTCATCATCCTGTCAGTATGGGTTCCCACCTACACTGTTAGCGGCAGCTTTCTGCTTCAGCTGGAAAGCCAGAAGTATTCACAGTGTACCACAGACAGCGGGGGAGGGGGAGAGGAAGAAAGACTGCTCTCGGCTCTTGTGCTTTTGTTAGTCCACAGAAGAGGCAGAGAAACAAGAGATAACAAAGGCTGTTTCCTCTCTGTGAGAGAAGGCTTTTGTCTTTCCTCCTGCAACGATGTCAGTGTCTGGCAAGAAAGAGTTTGATGTGAAACAGATCCTAAGGCTACGCTGGAGGTGGTTTAGTCATCCTTCTCAAGGTTCACCCAACACTGGAAACTGCCTTCAGCAGGAAGGATATGAGCATAGAGGGACCCCGGTTCAGGGCAGGCTGAAGAGCCACTCTCGGGACAGAAATGGACTAAAGAAAAGCAACAGTCCTGTCCACCACAACATACTGGCACCAGTGCCAGGACAGGCCCCTGCCCATCAAAGAGCCCTTCAGAATTGGCACCCACAAAACCTGATAGAACATCTTCAAGCAAATGAAGATACTCCTAAAGCAGTTCCAGAGGAGAATTTGTTCAAAAAATCTTGTGAGAAACACTCACAAGATTTGGAGATAATGGCTGATGATAATACAGAAGATTCTACAGCAAGGTAGGAGTTTTTGATCACAAGTCTTAGCCCAGTTTAACTTATCCTCTAAAACTCTCATTTAGTGTTTGAATAAAAGTATTATAATAATCTCTGAATTTGTATGCAGACAATCCGGATCTCCAAGTAGCCCCCCTTTAAGTCTATAAAGGAAAATAATAATACATGTTTTGCTAATTAATGGAAATATCTTTTAGAGTTATGAGTTTACTGTTCCTATTCCACTCTGATTCCACTAAGAATTCTGTTTCAGTTCTAAAAGAGGTTTATTATAATCGCTAATTTTCTGTAAATATTCTATGTGACTTGGATGTTCAAATAGTTTTGTTTTTTTTTTTTTACAAGTGTGATGAATCAAATAGAACTCTTTCTTTGTCAGTTAGGCCAACTTTGACAAAATAAAAGCTCTGACTGTTCAGCACATCCTTATCTGTTCCTTAGTACACAGTTGCTATGTTGACACTTGATAAATGTTATCCTTATGTGAGAATACGGAACAGTTTCCTTTAGTATTTGAGATTTATTTCAGGTTGTGTTAGTTTGATAGCTAGTTTGCAATTATAAAAACATTTTCCATAAATCACATAATGAAATGCTGCTTATACCAGTGAGAACTTAAAGTAGGAAATGGAATATGTTGGCAATTTCAGGACATTAAAACAGAATAAGAAGTGGTTAATAAAATTTAGTTTATAGTTCATAGAATATTTGACTTCATCTTTATTGTTGAGTCCACCAGTATAGTTTGAGTGGAAGAAAACTGTGTTCCCTTCTCTAACATTGTCTAATGTAATTTAGGCTAGTAAATATTTACTTTTTTCTTTTTTCATTATCAGATTTTATTTCTCCAACATGCTGTAAACACAACTAATGATCTTGACAATGTAATTAAAATGTAAAAAAGCTATAACAAAGGAAGCATTTTTGAAACATCTTCAATTTTATAGCAGTTAAACATGAAACAATAATTTATTTAGAAATCTGAGCATTTGGTATAGTATGTCTCTACATAAGTATAGAGGCGAAGGACTAGCAAATTTGTTTCTAGATATAAGTTTTTCCAGTATATCACCTGAAAGTTCCTTGCTACCATAAATTCAAAACTTAATATCAATAGAAAAAGCAACAAGACAACATGGGAAAAGACAAAGCAATTATGCAAAATGATGCCTTTATAAGAGCTGAGTATCTCTGTTGAAATGTAAACATGAAACAATTTTTTGAAGTGACTTTAAGTATAATATATTGTGATGCAGATGTCTTAAGAAATAAAATGTGTATGTGTGAATTTTCCTAAATATTTTTGTGATTACTCCAGAAAAATTCTGTATAACTATTGGGATTGCAGGATGTATTTAGTACAAATACTTGGAGTTTCAAAGTAATATATAATCCATACTTTCAGATTCAGTAGGCTTTCAAATTATCTCCCCTCGACATGAAAAACAGCTTTTAAAACTGCTGAATTTGGAGTTTAATATTAAGCGCATTTGACTCTGCTGTATGTAGAGAAATTTAAATTATCCACTGTGTTTCCCTGACAAAATTCTTTAAGGATCCCTTAATTGATTTTCCAGCATGAGAATATATTAACAATAAATTAGTTGCTAAATAAACCCCAGATAAAATGTCAAATGTAAAGTGTCATCAAATAATATTTTAAAAATATATTTCACTTTTTATGTTATTCTTGATTATGTGCATATCCTTTTAAAATATTCTGTTAAATACCCTATAATTAGAGTGGAAAGTTAATATTTTCTTATAATAAAAACATGAAGTGGTTTTATATATGTCAATGATATTTTAAGCAGAAGAGAAGGGGTAAATTAAGGACCTTATTAATTGAAATATATAATGTTTATTTTTCTATCATCTATTCTGAATTGTCACATCTTGGTTGAGAGTTTGAGAAGAAACTTTCTTATGCCCCACTTTTCTTTTTTTATCTTTTTTTAAAATTTTATTGAAGTATAGGCGATTGACAAGGTTGTGATAATTTCTGCCGTACAACAAAGTGATTCAGTTTTACATGTATACACATCCATTCTCTTGCAGATTCTTTTCCCACAGAGATTATTACAGAATGTTGGGTGAAGTTCTCTTTGCTATACAGCAGGTTCCCGTTGCCTCTCATTTTCAACAAAATTGAGGAGCAGGAGGAAAAGCCCCTGCAAAGTTGGCAGCAACCTTAATAGAACTCCTGTGATTAAAAAAAAAAACAAACAAAAATGGCAGTCAGTGTGGAGAATCATCGCACTAGAACAAGATGGGCTCTGACACTTGGGGCAAAGTAAGGGTCTTTAATCCATCCTGCTTTCTACAAATATTGCAGGGAACTAATAGAAAATGGACTATGTTACTAGCATATAATATAGTTGAATAAACTACAGCTATTCCGAGAAGAGATAATAAAGTCAAAGTATTAAAGTTATATTAATGTATTGGTTAGGGTATTCAAAAATCTAAATACATTTCTATGTAATTGAATTATAAGTAGGTACTTCATTTGGTAGCAGCTCTGTGTCATGATCCCATCCTGTGAGTATCACTATGCCTGTCATCAGAGGTCTGGGTCCAATTATCATTTTCTTTTTATCCTAGTTATCTACTAACTCTGCATCTTTGCTCCCCATACATAACAACCTTGCTCAGTGGCCTTTCTTTATTTCATGCCTAGAATTACAAAATCAAAATATTTTAACAGTGTATTATAATTACACTTTTATATGACTATATATATATATACTGGTCATAAAGAAATGATTGTATAAGTACCCAGATGTATGTCAAGGTGCTAAATTGCATATGCTAAGACAAAGGCAGTTATCTCCGCATTGTGCTTGAGACATTAAATGCCGATGACTTGTGTATGGGCCCAGAACAGTATGCCCCAGTGCAAAGTTGGAGAGTCACAGGGCTGTTTAGTTTTAAGAAATTGGCAGGAATGAGGATGATACACTCCCACCTGTTGGGGCATTTAGTTTTTGAGTAACTTACTAATTGTATGATATGTAATTTTCTATATCTTTGCCAGTGTTATATCCTGTTAGACAAAACTCCAAATTCCTTCTCCACTTGAGTCCTTTCCAATTTTCAAGTGAGTTTGCCTAGAAAAAAAAAAAAGAGCAACTGTCATGGTATATGATCATATCCGAAAGACAGTGGGGGGTGGGGGTGGGATTGGATTAATAAAATTTAGAATTCATGAATAATTCATTCCACTAATATTGAGCACCATTGTGAACTAGGCACACTTCTAGGCACTGGGGATAAAGCAGGATCAAAACAGAGATCCTCTTTTCATGGAGTATACATAAAAATAAACCAAAATATAGTACTTAAGTGGTTGTAAGTAATATGAAGAAAAAATAATTAGAAAAAAAATTAGAAGAGTGAGTTAAGGAATAATCCTTCAGATAGGGAAGGCCTTTCTGATGAGGTAACATATGGGCAGAGATCTTGTGGGAAGCTATGAGAATGTCTGACAAGAATTCAAAGCAATTGAGAGGTTACTACTGCTGTGCATGGGGGAACCTCTAACCTCCATCTATCTTTTTCTATTCAAATCAATGCTACGTGTCCCCATACAATCCACTGATTAATGTCCCAAACATCCTTAACTGGTGAACTCAAAAATATGCCTTGACCTGTTGTTTTTCATAGTGACTTTAAGATCACAGTATATCCCGTGGCCACAGAGGTGACTTTCCAGCCATCCTGTAACCGTGGTGCCATTTTTTCCTCTGGGGATCTGGCTATTCAGTCTGCAGGCCATATGCCTCATGTACAAAGGCCCCTGTGCCCTTTGTGAAAATGGTATATTTGCTTTCTTAACAAAACAGTTCAGATAAGGCCAAGTGTATTGTTTGTCTTCATCCTCAGCACAAACCCATCTGTGATAGGGTGTACGCCTGGGAAATATTTATGCATAAGAGAAATCTTAAATCTTAAACAGTGAAGTTTATTGTCATATCCTTTCTCATGAAATAGGAAGTAAGGTATGTGTGTATTTATAGGGAAAGCTTTCCAGGAAGACAGAACAGCAATTTCACGAGCCTTGAGATGGGAGTATGCTTGATATATTCAAACACAACGAGGCTAGTGCAGCCAGAGTAGAGTTTTTAAAGGGGATAGTGGCAGCAGAGGGTTTTGGAAAGGTAATACAACATTAAAAATAATAAGTACACAAAAAAACCTTACAGTACACACACACACACAAAATAATAAGTACCTTTTGTAGACATTTACTATGTGCCAGGCATTAAATACTTTACATATATTTTCTCATGTTCCCAAGGAAAATCTTTAAATGTAAGGATAGTGTTCACATCTACAAATGATATTTCTTTGGGTATTATTTTGTTGGATATATGTTGTTGTTGTTGTTGTTGTTGTTGCCTATCTTCTTACAAGGAACAAATAATATGGCTTTCTAAAGTTCAGAGTTAGGCCTGTTTACTTAATTTTACATTGAATTATTCAGTAGAAACTATCACTTCAAAGGAAAGAATAAGGAACAAACTATAATTTTATTGTTTATAAAAGATTAAGGTTAAATCCCTTTGTCTAGGATTTAAAATGTACCTTACAAAATTACGTGTCATTCAATTGCTTTATTAAATTTAGAGCATTTTAACATATAATTTAAACTTAGAGCAATGATTCATAACATTTTTAGAGATGGAACTTCTACCAGTGGATTTTAAATCTTTGCTACTCACAGCCTTTCTTGAGAGTGAAGTATCAGATCTTTATGACTAATTCTTAACAGTGTGGAATTACATATTATATTTAATTAACATTAATTAAAATATATTTACTATTTGAGAAATTTGGGTCTCCTTTCCATGTAGGGATCTGGTGATATGTTAGGGCCATGTTTCTTTAAAACCTATAGTTGCTATTTCTGATATCTGAAAGACAAGTATCATTTCTTTCTGTGTTTGGAAAAATAAAGAACTCAAAGTGTATGGTATGATTTAATATGTGACCTCAAAAGCAACATATTAATTACATTGACCTGTTTCATATTGCTTAAATCTTGTCACTTAGTACTTTAAATTTTATTTTTTAAACCTGTATATCTCTTTTCTGACTTTTGTAAGACATCACCCTCTTAGTGCTAATATTTTTTATTTCTTTCCTATGACCTATAAGTGAAAACTACTTTAAGATTTTATATATATATGCACACATATGCACCTGCACATACATGTACATATATGTATGTGTGTGTGTGTATACCAGTGTGAAATTCTTAGATTTGAAGAAGATGAAAACCTGAAATCAAGGTGGAAGACTAAGGAACACTGTATCCTTAATAAAGAAACACGAGTCAATATTCTGTAAGATGAACTTGGAACATCCTGAGCCATAAAGTAGGAAGTCCTCAAAAAAAAGTGGTGGAGGTGTGTTAAAGGGACACAGGAACCAACCGAAAAAAAGCTCCCAATGGCCAAAGCTCGAACAATTTTAGCAAACAAAAAGTATTATAAACTTAAGTAAAAAATAAACATTAATGGAGCTTCCATTGTGGCTCAACGAGTTAAGGACCTGACATAGTCTCCTGGAGAATGCGGGTTCGATCCCTGGCCTTGCTCAGTGGGTTAAGGATCTAGCATTGTTTCAAGCTGCATGTAGGTCACAGATGTGGCTCAGATCCGCTGTTGCCATAGCTGTAGTGTAGGCCTCAGCTGCAGCTCTGATTCAAGCCCTAGCCAAGGAACTTCCATATGCTGCAGGTGCTACTATAGAAAGAAAAAAATCATGAGTCTGTATTGATATAAATAATTAGATAAATAAGAGAGAAAAACCAAATCTCTTGTGCAGAAGAATTCAAAATAATTTACATACATTCTCTGTTCTCAAGAAGGTAGAGCTAAATACTGTGCCATAATTGTGGGCTTCTTTTCAAAGAGTGAGTGTAGTATGGAAGCATGGTGGGGGAAGAGCACATTTACAGTGGAGAAACCTGAAGAATACTGTCTCAGTCAGGTAATCAAGGTTAACATCAAAACTGCTCAGTCATGTGACAGTATATATATACACTTGGTATGATGTGAAGAGAACGGCACTTCTATCTTCTACCTCCATAAAACCCATCAACCCCATCCAAATCTAATCTTGAGAAAAACACCAGACAAATTCATATAGGAGGAGGTTTTTAAAAATTCCTGGTCTTGACGCCTTGAACTGTCAATGTCATCAAAAACAACATCTGAGAAATTGGCACAATCAAAGCAGAGCCTAAGAAAACATAATGAATAAATGTGATATGGAACAGAAAAAGGACCTTAGGTAAAAACTGAGGCAATCTGAATAAAGAATGGACTTTAGCTGAAAATGATGTATTAAAATTCGTTAATTGATTTTAACAAGTTTGCCATACCAGTGTAAGATATTAATAATAGGGGAAATTAGATGTGGAGTTTATAGGGACTCTATACTATCAGGTTTTTTAAAAATATACAGTATTTTAGCAAAGACTATCCTAGTAACTGGGGTTCAAAAATCAATACTAGAAGACAAGATATTATCTTAAAGGCAAGTCTACGGAAATCAGCTAAAATTTTGACAGCAATTTCAATTACTATGCCCATGGTATTGATTTTGGCTGTCATTTGATATGGACTAAATTTTAAGGGCATAGCAACTAATAAGTTCAAAGTTTGGTATGAAGATACTCATTTTTATTTAATCATTCCAGAACACCTTGGATTCTTACGAAGTGGAATATATTCATTGGTGTTTCAAATGCAAACATGTCTTACCACTTTTCTTTTTAATTTCTTTATATTACTTTCTGTGGCTTATCTCTCAGGAGGAAAACAATAATGGCACACATGAGTCAATCATCCTTATATAAAAATCTTTATTCCTTCATGCTAAAATGAAAAACATAGCCATTGGGTATATTTTATTCGTGGTCATTCTGTTCCATTACGATTACAATTTCACTAAAGAGAATGGAAAATGTGCGTACCTAGTGGTTGAGAAATAAGATTTAGTAAATAGACTGAAAAAAAACTATCAAATAAAATGTAACTAAGAGTGAAAAAATCGAAATCAAAGAGTTTTCATTATCTGATGTTTTAGGATGGAACAGGTATTACTGAAATTTTATCCAGAAACCATTACATAAGGTTTTACTCTGAAAACACTGTAAAATTTGTATTTTCCAAATCAATATATAGATATAATACTTACATGTTACTAGCATTTGCCCTGGAGGAGAGCAACGCCAGTGATACGTTTTTTGAAACTATCAGAAGTGATCCCTTTGTTAACCTTTTGTAGCCTGTTAACTATTAGTCAAAGTGACTTATCCTTTAAATGCTTTCAAATGTTAATGTACAGGATGGAGAATTCCTGCCCTCCTTTAACCGTATCTATTGTTATTTCTTCTTCAGGAACCTTAAACTAAACACCTTGCAAATTAAATGATTGGTTCTTGGTCATTCCACTGAAAGCTCACTCAACAGAAGCTATGTGTCAAATCTTTTGTCCACATTTCCCCTGTAAAACTAGATTGCTGTTAGCCCAGTGGCATGTACATATCCTTTTTTAGCTAACGCTAATCACATTAGCTATAACAGTACTAATAAACAACTGCATGTGTAGCAGACTGTCACATAAAACTTTAGGCAACACAGCTATTTAATTTAGTCTGAATTCTGTTGTAACATTCAACAAGCCAGTTGCTTAACCTAAGGTGTCTGATGTTCATTTGTTTCCTCCATTCAACAAGTGGTTATTGAATCTCATCTGTATGCATTATGTTTTCTTAGGCACTCTAAAGATGAAAAGATAAATACTAGTGCTGATTCCCACTAAGGCTTACAGTACAATTGGTGAGATAAAGTGCATTCACTTGGAGGTTTTATGACAAAATTTTATTGCAAAAACAGTTTAACTTGCTTGGTCTTAAACTGTTTTTTGCAATACAATTTTGAAGCAACATTGTAAATCAACTTATACTTTAATAAAATTTTTTTTAAAAGTTGCTTGGTCATTGAAACAAATAAGCATTCAAAGACAAGTAATAATTCTTACCAGAGCAACCTTAGAATACTTCATGGAAGAGCATGATTTGAGATGAATCTTTAGGATGGATAGGGTTTTTATGTTTTGTTTTGTTTTTCTTTCTTTTGGCCCTACCCACGGCATATGGAAGTTCCTGGGCCAGGGAGAGAAGCTGAGCCCCAGCAGGATCCTTAACCCACTGCACCACAATGGGAAGTCCAGGATGGATAATGTTTTGATACAGACATGAAGAAGAATGTGGCGAGAAGAAAAATAGAAAACATAGGATTTGGCATGTATCCATTTAGGATATTTAGCTATAAAATTAATACTTTTAGCAAGGTCTGGTTGAATGGGATTCCAGGACTCTGAACAGTTCACTAATAATACATTTGAATAAATGATTTTTAATTTTTAAAAATATAGTTTAGGTTTATTTATTTTTTATTGTCCCAAGATCACTTACCATGAGATCCATGCTCTCAACAAACTTTTAAGCACGAAATAAAGTATAGGCACAAAGTTGTATAGCAGATCTCTAGAAGCTTTTCGTATCGTATAATTAAAACTGTACTTATTTGACAGCAATTCCCCATTTCCCCACTCACACCTGTCCCTGAAAACCAGCATTCTACTCTGTTTTTATGAGTCTGATTATTTTATATACCTCAGATAAGTGAAGTAATACAGTTTTTGTTCTTCCTTAACTGGCTTATTTCATTTAGTATGATGTCCTCCAGGTTCAATCATGTTGCATATGGCAGGATTCCTCTGAGGTGAATAATACTTGTTCTATTGTATGTATATGCCACATTGTCTTTATATATTCATCCATTAATGGACACTTAGCTTGTTTTCATGCCTTGGATATTGTGACTAATGATGTAATGAATGTAACTGTGAAGATATCTTCTCAAGAACCTGATTTTGATTTTTTTTTAGTATATACACAGAATTGGGATTACTGTATCATATGGTAAGTTCATTTTTAATTTTTGGGGGAAGCTCCAAACTGATTTCCATATCAGCTGCACCATTTTACATGCCTACCAACTTTGTACGAAGGTTCCAATTTTTTCCACATCCTTGCCAGCACTTGTGATCACTTGTGTTTTTAAATTGTTTGTATTTTTTGTAGTAGCTCTTACAACAGGTATGAGATGATATCTCATTGTGAGTTTGATTTGTATTACCCTGATGATTACTGATGTTGTACACCTTTTCATATACTGTTGGCCAGTTATATGTCTTCTATGAAAAGATGTCTACATTCTTTGCCCATTTTTTTTTTGTCTTTTTTGCCTGTTTATCTTGAGCCACACCTGCGGCATATGGAGGTTCCCAGGCTAGGGGTCTAACAGGAGCTGTAGCTGCTGGCCTTCGCCACAGTCACAGCAACGCGGGATCCGAGCAGAGTCTGCAACCTACACCACAGCTCACGGCAACGCCGGATCCTTAACCCACTGAGCGAGGCCAGGGATCGACCCTGCAACCTCACGGTTCTTAGTCGGATTCGTTAACCACTGAGCCACGAAGGGAACTCCTCTTTGCCCATTTTTAAATCTAGTTATTTGTGTCTTTGCTGTTGACTTGTATGAGTCCTTTATATAGTTAAATACCCTTAGCAGATAGACAGTTTATTGATATTTTCTTCCATTTTATAGGTTGCCTTTTCATTCTTGATTATTTCCTTTGCCATGTAGTTACTTTTATTTTGATGTATTCCCACCGGTCTACTTTTGTTTTTGTTGCTTGTGCTTTAGTGTTATATCCAAAAAATCATGGCCAAGACAATTGTCATGAAGCTTTTCCCTTGTGTTTTCTGCTACAAGTTTTATAGTTTCAGGTCTTACATTAAAATCTTTAATCAATTGTGAATTGGTTTTGTGTATGGTATGAGGTCCAATTTCATTATTTTGCAGGTAGATATCCAGTTTTCCCAACACCATTGTTGAAGTATCCTTTTCCCATTGCAGATTCTTGGCACTCTTGTCAAAGATTTCTGTTAAAAAATTACATTGAGATTTTGATAGAGATTTTACTGAATCTGTAGATAGCTTTGGGGTTTACGGGCATTTTAATAATATTAAATTTTCTAGTCCATGAACATGGAGTGTCTTTCCATTTATTTGTGTCTTATTTAGTTTTTTAATCAATGTTTTATAATCTTCACTGTACAAGTCTTTCATCTTCTTGGTTAAGTTTATTCCTAAGTGTTTTATTCTTTTTGACACTTCTATAAATGGGATTGTTTTCTTAGTCACCTTTATAGGTAGGTCATTGTTAGTGTAGAAGCAGAAAAGATTTTTTTTTCCTTTTTAGTGCCTCACCTCTGGCATATGGAAGTTCCCAGGCTAGGGGTCTAATTGGAGCTATGGCTGCCGGCCTATGCCAGAGCCACAGCCACGTGGGATCTAAGCCGAGTCTGTTACCTACACCACAGTTCACAGCCATGCCAGATCCTTAACCCACTGAGGGGGGCCAGGGATCAAACCCGAATCCTCATGGATACTGGTTGGGTTCATTACTGCTTAGTCACAATGGGAACTCCCAGAGAAGGTTTTTACATGTTGATTTTGTATCCTGCAACTTTAATGAATTTGTTAATGAGTTCTACCATTTTTTTGGGGGGGGGGAATCTTTAGGTTCATCTACATATAAGAGCATGTCTTCTGCAAACACAGATAATTTTTCTTCTTCCTTTCTGATTTGGATTACTTTTTTTTGGCCATGCCCATGGCATGCAGAAATTCCAGGGCCAGGGATTGAACTTGTGCCACAGTTGCTACTAGAGCCAGAGCAGTGACAGTGCCAGATCCTCAACCTGCTGAATGACCAGGGAATTCCTTGGATGACTTTTATTTCTTTTTCTTCTCAATCGCTCTGGCTAGGACTTCCAGTATTATATTGAATAGAAGTGGCAAGAGTGCATATATTTGACTTTCCTTGGAAAAAAGCATGCACGTTCATTTTTTTCACCATTAAATATGATGTTAGCTGTGGACTTTTCACATATTACTATTACTATGTTTTCAAATTTTATTGTAATGAATAAGATATTTATATCATCTATTAACAAGCTATTTGCTTCTTTTCAAGAGTCCATGAAATTACATATTAATCATATAAAAAAAGGCCATACAAGTTTTAGGATACTCATACTAAGTACAATTACAATTGTATTGAAGAATATGGTACTTTAACTGAAAAAGTATTTCTTTCAAAAAATTAGTTATGAGAACAATCAGAGAAACCTTGCTGTATTTCCTTGGGATAGTTTCTTTAATCTCGAGCTTTTATTATTAAATTCTATGTACATAAAGACTACAATATAGATTACATAAGCTTGAGAAAGAAAATGTTATTTTTCAGAACAGTCATGATATTCCACATTATTATATTTTAAAAGGCTTGATAGTTCTCTTGTGGCACAGTGGGTTAAGAATCTGGCATTGTCACTGCAGCAGCTTAGGTTATAGCTGTGGCACAGGTTTAATCCCTGTCCCAGAATTACATTAACCTTATAATCTTCCATGTGTAATGAACTGCATTAAGTTCTGTGAAAGGATGACAGAGGATTAAAAACATAGAACTAGGCTTATGGAGTTCATAATCCAGTTGGAATAAAAAAACGCACCTTCCCAATAAAAGTTTTGAAAGCAATTATAAGGCTACCTAGAATAATTAAGATGGAGGTAGGGTTAATGACTCAAGCCATCTTGAAATGCAAACATAGAACAGTTAACCCAAGAATAGAACCAAAATTTCAACCACATGGAACATTTTTATTATTTTGAATTCTTCAATCCCCCAAACAAAATAACCAATGAGAGCTTACCATCACTGTGGTTCCTCAACTCTCAGGTGAGCTATTTTGAAGGTTGGACAATGATTACTAATACAATGCTATATATAC
Organism: Catagonus wagneri; assembly: GCA_004024745.2. Lineage (NCBI taxonomy): Eukaryota > Metazoa > Chordata > Mammalia > Artiodactyla > Tayassuidae > Catagonus > Catagonus wagneri. The sequence goes on from PVHT020000015.1 coordinate 2,183,437, forward strand.
TATAGATATTTATTTATCACAGTGATTATATTCTGACACATTGCCTGCAGACCTACCTTTCCTTCTCAGTTCCCAAAACTAATTCATTTCTCCTCCTTTCTCCTTTTTTGTTTTTTTTTTTGGTACATGAGAATTGGTTTCTTTATATTCTGTTTTCTTTTTTTCTGTATGAGCTAATACATTAACAGTACATAAGTCCTTTTATAATTGTTACACCTGTTTAGGATTTCACAAGTTATCTTACTTGTAAAAGCAAAAAGTAATGATAACAAAGTCCAGCAAAAAGAAAATGAATAAATTGTGGTGTATTTATACAACAAAATATATTTTTTAAAAAGTATATGTGTCTGGAGTTACCATGATGGTGCAGTGGAAATAAATCTGACTAGGAACCATGAGGTTGCGGGTTTGATCCCTGTCCTTGTTTAGTGGGCTCATATCTGATGTTGCTGTGGCTGTGGCATAGGCTGGCAGCTGTAGTTCCAATTTGATTCCTAACCTGGGAACCTCCATATGCTGCGGGTGCAGCCCTAAAAAGAAAAAGTACATATATCTAAAATTGCAACCGCAAACAAAAACAATAAAAAGGGAAAAATGGTTTATTGTCATTTTAAAGTGAGCTAAAAACTGAGACGAAAAATTGAGCTTTTCTCTACAAATTATGAATCTGATTAAGATAATTAATATATTAAGTAATAAGAAGCATTTAACTGGTCTTAATAACTTGGATTGCTTAAGGATAAAGAAAATTTGATAGCAGTTAGCATACATCATGCTAATGTATTAAGAGCAAGATTGTTTTTATTTCTATTTTATTATTTTTATTTCTATATAAAGTATTTTACATACACTTGAACTTGCTACATATGAGCAAAGTAAGTACATATAATTATTTTCATAACTATTGTATATCTGAAGAAAGGATGGGAGTTCCCATCGTGGCTCAATGGTTAATGTACCCAACTGGTATCCATGAGGACGCGGGTTTAATCCCTAGCCTCGATCAGGGGGCTAAGGATCCGGCATTGCCATGAGCTGTGGTATAGGTCACAGAAGCGGCTTGGATCCAGCATTGCTGTGGCTGTGGTATAGGCTGGTGGCTGCGGCTTCGTTTTGACCCCTAGCCTGGGAACTTCCATATGCCACGGGTGCAGCCCTAAAAAGACAAAAGATACACACACAAAAAAAAGAAAAAAGAAAAAAGGAAATTTATTCTCTGAATTTTTTTTTTCCTTTTTCACTTGATTGAAGTGTCTGTAATAATTGCACATTTACAGCTATCTTAGGGTTTTAGTTAGAAGGGACTTTCAAAGAGGTGGATAGATATGGGAAAAACCTAAAACGTATAGTGACTATACCTATTTAGTGCCAAAACTGAGACTATTACGTAAAATTTCTAACCTCTGGACTTTCACAATGCTATTCTATCAAACAGCATATTCAACTGCTTCTGATAAATCTCTAAGTCAGTCATCATTATAGTTTATGTTTAAAAGTGCCTATGTTAGGCTGATTACAGAATTTCTTGGAATTAAATATTTGAAATAACTTTGACATTTTATTTGATTTTTTAATTTTTTTAAAGTATAGTTGATTTACAATGTTGTGCCAATTTATGCTGTACAGCATAGTGACTCGGTCATACATATATGTACATTCTCTTTTATCATACTATCTTCCATCGTGTTCTATCCCAAGAAATTGGATATAGCTACTTGTGCTGTAGAGTAGGACCTCATTGCTTATTCATTCTACATGTGATAGTTTGCATCTACTAACCCCAAATTCCCCATCCATCTCACTTTCTCCCCCTTCCTCCTTGGCAACAAGTCTGTTCTCTATGTCTTGAGTCTCTTTCTGTTTTGTAGATAGGTTCATTTGTGCCATATTTTAGATTTCACATATAAGTGATATATCATATAGTATTTGACATTTTAAAACAGATAACTGCTACATCAAAGATATAAATTAGGACATTTTACAAATCTTTGTATTATAAAAATAGTTATTATTGTGTTCATTCTACTGTTTACAGAAAATACCTAAAACATACAGTCAATTCAGGAGTAGATGTTTTGGTCTATAAATTGTCACCACACAGGCGCTTCTCCATACACTCAGTTCAAGAACAAGGCCAGGGGTTTCTCTGGTCAGGGAATCATCTACTCTTTTGGTTTCTGCTTCTCTCTTGATTCTGCTAATCAGGAACTCGATGAGACTATACTTATGCTGTTATTTTAAAGTAGATCAATTTTGCAACTTTATTAAAAAATGAGGAGGCAATTCAAATTACACAAAAACAATTTAGGCCCTACTCCCTATTTTCCTTTCGGCAATATAAAACTGGTGATAAATATATCTATGTAAAACCTTTAAGATAACTTTTAAAGTTATTCTGAAACTTTTTTTCTTCTTCAAGCCCAATTGTCAGAATTGACATAAGATCTTAAAATCCCCTTTCTCGCCCTCTGGATAATTTAGTTGACAGCTATATAACTAGTAAAGGGTCTGACTATCACAGATTTTTTTTTTAACTTTTGTGTTGAAAGAGGCTTGCAAAAAAATGGATAAAAATTGATGGTTTTACTCAAAGTTCTGTGCCATTAAGATGAGAAGAAAACACTGCCAAAAACATTAAAATTCATGAAACATCTTGTATTGCTTCCAGTCAAGCTCAAATAATAGGTATTTTCCCTTGCATTAAAAACTGTTTCCTTTTATCCTTTCAGCATAGCATAGATTTTTACAGGTACATGAGAATTCTAGTCATTATTTAGCTAAAAAATCAATCTGCCAAAAAATGTGGAAAATACGCATATGGGGGAATATTCTTTGCAACATTAACAAGTTGTTTTTCATAGTCCTTCTAAGGTTCTATTAAAATAAAACTGTATTGATAGTTAAGTCATTCTTAAATAGCTTGATCACAGCATACTTTTAAAATATGATTTAAAGATATTTGCAAAAGTTGAATTAAAACATGTATGTCTATTTTTTAAATTTTACACCAAATCACATAATTAATTTATAAGTAAATAGAAACAATTTATTTTGTTTATTGAATGATGATTGCTTAATTCTGAAACTATATCTAAGAAGCACTTACAAGCTAATGGGCTACTAAGCGTTTTTAATGATTAAAGCATTTGCAACTTTATACTTTTAAGGCTTTCCTTATTTTTCACTGACCTATACAGTTACCATTAGTGAAGTACACTGAAAGCTCTGAAGCACAGTATACATGAAATGGTTTATTAATAGCAGTAAAAATGGTATACATTGTGACATCAGAACACACTCTATTGAATTCAAGACTGTTAATTTTTATTTATTTTTTAAGGCCACACCCTCAACATATGGAAGTTCCCAGGCTCGAGGCTAAGGGTCCAATCAGAGCTGCAGTTGATGGCCTACAACACAGTCATAGCCACACTGGATCTGAGATGCATCTGCGATCCACACTGCAGCTTGTGGCAACACGGAATCCTTATGCCACTGAGCAAGGCTGGTGATCAAACCCACATCTTCATGGACACCATGTCTTAACCTGCTAAGCCACAATAGGAACTCCAGTCTGCCTAATTTAATTCATTTGTAAAATATCTTTGTGTTAAAACATCTTAATCACTCATCCTTACTACCACTATGTTATAGTGCTGTTTCTCAGAAGGCGTGGATTCATTCTTGTGTGCAATCAAAAGAAATGAAACTCATTAGTTCTAGTAAAATACTATCTCTTCTTCCTACCTCCATCACCCTAAAAAGAAGAATAGCTCTAGAATTTATAATAACAGCAGACAGATCCCTAAGAGAGCCTTTGAGATAAAAGTCACACTTACATTGCTGAAAAAGTGAATATTGTGGATAAAAGAGTAAACTAAAGATTTCTAGCTGTTTTCCCAGCATTTTTTTCTTTAGTTACTACGTGGAAACCAAGAGGTCATTGATTCGGTGCAAACTGTCCTTTAAAAACACACCCCTTTTGGAGTTCCCTCTGTGGCTCAGTGGTTAACGAATCCGACTAAGAACCGTGAGGTTGTGGGTTCGATCCCTGGCCTTGCTCAGTGGGTTAAGGATCCGGTGTTGCCGTGAGCTCTGGTGTAGGTTGCAGACACAGCTCGGATCCCGTGTTGCTGTGGCTGTGTCGAAGGCCGGCAGCTACAGCTCCTGTTAGACCCCTAGCCTGGGAACCTCCATATGCCATGGTTGCGGCACTACATAAAGGCAAAAAGACAAAAAAAAAAAAAAAACCGCACACCTCTTTTGTATCATTTTTTGTTACTGATCTCATATGATATTTGGATATTTGTCTTTCTCTGTCTAACTTACCACACTTAGTATAATTTATAGGTCCATCTATGTTGCTGCAAATAGAATTATTTTATTCTTTTTTATGGCTGAGAAATAGTCCAGTGTATCTGTGTACCACATCTTTATCCAGTCCTCTGCTGATGGGCATTTAGATTGCTTCCACGTCTTTGCTACTGTAAATAGTGCTTCCATGAACTTACAAAACAGAAACAGACTCAAAGACTTTGAAACCAAATTCATGGTTACCAAAGGGGAAGTGTGGGGCAGGAGGGATAAATCAGGGGTTCAGGATTGACATATATACACCATTATATATAAAATAGTTATCAAGGACCTACTGTATAGCCCAGGGCAATCTAATCAATACTAAGTAATAACCTATATGGGAAAAGAATCTTAAAAAGAATGAATGTATATGTATAACTGATTTATTTTGCTGTATACATGAAAACTAACAGAACTTTCTGTCAACTGTACTCCAATGATATTTATTTTTAAAAAATCCCTTTGATTACATCAAGACATAAGAAAATAGATAATTTTTGTTTACAATATTAATTTGAATTCTAAAGAATAATTACTCCAATGATTTTATTTTTTATATTTTAAATGATTTTCTAATTTTTTAACTTTGAATGGAAATTCAGAAATCACTCTATGACCTTTATCTCAGAGGTCCCATAGTATTCAGTCTACACACACATTCTTCCTAAAAAAGGTCAAGCTTTCAAAAACCATGTCTTCTTCTCAAGGCACAGTTAAATAAATATGATTTGTTTTACTAATGAAATGCTCAAATAAATCTTAACTAGGTTAAATATTATGCATGCCCTTCAGATTTTTCTTAAGTATTTAAAAATATATCTATATTTATTTAATTATTTTTGTCAATAGCTTTAATCTTTCTCTTCTCATTTAAAAGAAACTAAGAGCACATGGCCAGGAAAAAAAGGTGATATGTGGAACTTTCCTAATTATTTGGTTTATATAATTAATTCAGATATTCTAAGAAGTGACTCCAGAGTGCTACAGAAGTCAAAATGAATTAGAAGGAGAGTCTAATCTGAGCTCCAAACACGTTCTGCTGGCTATATCATAAAGTCAGGGTTTGCATCATGAACCAACTATGTCAAAAGATCACGTCTACATACCTGGTTATTTACTATCAGTGTTGCTGACATTTATTTCTGGAAACTACTATATTTTACCCACTAACGTTTGCTAGGTATGGTAATTTAATTAACAGAGCAAAGTCATAAGTTAAGATGACAGAACTGGCCTTGAAAAATATTGGCAATTAATTTTTTGAGGGGACTATTACTATGTAGTGTTAGACATCTGAAAAAGAAAATGATTTGGAACTTTCTGTTTAGTAAATTCTACTCATACTAATCAAATTTGGAATTCAAAATCTAAACTCTATTAATTTTATTTCTCTAAAGAAGATGTTTATTTTGTGGAAGCTTGCTAGAGTCCCAAGCTGAAATATAAGGAAAGCCCCAAATTCTGCTATTATGTATATCACTAATGTGGTTTTGAGTGCAAGCTTCACCTAGTTCTACATCCTTCACCCTCATTCCTTTGCTTTTCTCTTCTCAAATTACAGGGAGTTATGTAAGAGAAAACTTGGAAAGAATAGAAACAATACCGCAGATCCCAAACCACACCTAATCTTGTATTTGAGTTGCTTCTCTTGCTGGACATTGTTGCCCAAACCTTTGACTTTCTCAGATATCATTAAAGAACATAGACTTTTTAGTCTGAAAATAAAACAAATATAAGACATTCATTTTATTTTCCTATTTTATAAATAATTGTAGCTAAAACCTACATTAATTTTTGAGAAGAGAGTACTGCGTAGCAGATATAAGAATTTGTCATTCTAATGAAATTAGAAAATTCAAAAAGAACCAAGAATATACAGGTTATAGGCTGCATGTCATATATGCCACGTAATATATATAAATTATATATATGCACAAAGTGTATATATATATTTTCTTAGTAATGTTAAAACATTTGAGTCATTTGTGGCTTAGACTGTTTTCATACTAGTTTCTCTGGAATCTTTTACTGAGGGCTTCTTATCATTATTCAGTATATGTTACATTTAACAGAGTGTGAAAAGGAGGACATAAAAATATTTTTTCTCAATTAAATCTTTTTGCCATCACTTTATTTAAATATAAAATGTGCTCTGTTTTTATCCCCATTTGTGTCTCCTGCCTATCTGGAAAGTAGCTTGACTTCTGCTAAAACATCATATTCAAAGCACATTCTTTACGTTTTGCTTGATGAATCTGATTTTTATATTCAATGATTTTTTTTTCTGAGATTCAGCTATACCAAACATCTTGTTTTTATGATTTTTTTCATAATTTTCCATTTCTCTGCAAAGCATCTAAAATAATATGCCATTATAAAAAATAGACCTAGTTGATTTTCAGAGTGAGCTGTCACTAAAAAGCAGCAATGTAAATTTGCCAATATTAGTTTCTTGAATCAATATCTGTTAATTTTAAGCAGGCATTACTGAAAGGTCAGACCTGAGCTTGTACATAATAATACTCTCTTGCTGCTACGCCAAATGCAAACCAGTTTTCCTCCTATCTCTTGATCTGCTCTATGCTGCTGGCTGCAAACATAGAGAATAATTGTTAATTGTTATGGACAGCAGACAAAGTGTGACTTTGTAGTTTATGGTTTGCTCTCCCTTGAAGAATCGTTATTTTCATTGCCTACCACAGTTTGTATTCAATTTGCTCAAAATATCTAGCATCACTAGTTTTATAAAACTAATGTAAATGGAAAAGCAAGCTGACAAAATGGCTAATATGCTGTGTAAAAAATTAATTATTATGAGCAATGTCATTTATCTTCAGTTCATGTTAACAAACCTAAAATGCCCATTGTTTTCTGAAAAAAGAAAAAGAAAAGCTACTTGTGGCCCCACATCCAACCCAACTGTGTGAGTCCCTGGACATTTTCCTCCCACCCATATATAAGAAAAAGCATTGCACTCTGGAGTCAAAGTATCAAAATCCAAAGGCTAGTTCTGTAACTTATGACCTCAAATGGGTTGTTTAACCTCTTTGTGTCTCAGTTTCTCTTGTTTTTAAAATGAGAGAAGTATTTTATATGGCTCTGTGGAAGATTAATTGAGGCAATAAATATAAAGTCATTGGAACAATGTCTTACATATAAGTGTTCAAAAAATGTTAACATTCTTTTACATTTTGAACAATTTTCATAATACCTCATTTATCTTATGTGATATTGTTATTGTTAAGCATTCTACAGTTTCTTATAGAGGACAAAACCTGCCTCCTAATTATTTGGCCATTGTTTAATCGTTCAGTTAATTATTTTATAATAGGTATAAGTCGTTATTTTACCAATTCCTTCGTTTAATTTCTCATTTGAGGAGATTTACACATATCTTCAAAATCTAGTCAATTACAGACATTCTTCCCACATTCATTAAAGTGGATTTGCTAAAATGGTTATGTTTAACAGGTAACATTTTCTAGTAATCCAAGCAGTGGATGCAATTAAAGAGATTTAAATATCCATTTTAATACATAGTTGTGTTATTTGAGTTGTAGTAAAATCAAAATTAACAAAATAGGGCCTATAAGATAATAAAAACTTTTAAGTCCTTGTTGATATTCTAAAAACACACATTGTGGGACATGAATGCAATGAATGCTTTAGAACAGGGTAGGTAAACTTTTTCTGTAAAGGAACAGAGATTAAATATTTTGGGTTTTTCAGGCTATCCAGTCTCTCTGTTGCTGTTACTCAGCTCTGACTTTAGCTCAAAAATAGCCCTAGATAATGTGTAGATGAATGTGATGTGTTCCAGTAAGACCATATTTATGGAACATTGTATTTGGAATCAGATATAATTTTCCTGTGTCCTTTGGTTTTGTTAGCCAGTAAAAAACGTAAAATCTGTTTTTATCTCACAAACTATACAAATCAGATGGCTGGCTGGATTTGGCCTCCGGGCCATAGTTTGTCGACCCTTGTTCGGGAAGTACTTTGTGAGACATGAAGAGAATGTTTCCACAACAGACAACCATGAAAATTCTGTCATGTTGACAGCCTTAGCTGAGATACTTTGAGCCTTGGACTTTCCCACTAGCTGAGTCTTGCTCATTTTCAGAGGTATTTTGTTTTGACACTCAATTTAGATTCAATGTTGTATGTAAAGATGCTCTTACTACTGTCAAAGAAGATAAAATGATTCTGAGTGCATGCTTTTTATACTGATACAAAACAGTTAAATGAAATTCAAAAAAGTGTATTACTGTAAATGCTTCACATCTGGAAAACTAAAATCATGTGAAAGCAAAACTTCTCCCCAAACTACTACTTCATTCATATATCAATAAACATTTAGAATGTGTAATATATATAAAGTATCTTGATGGAGACAATGATGTATATTTACAAGTGCTTATATTCTAGTACAGAATATAAATATGTATACCAATAATTATAATGCAGAATGAAACATAAGTGCAGTAATAGTATATACAATAAGCCATGGTTATCAGTATTTTGTAGAGTAAATAAGAAAAAAATGCTTATAAAAACTGTATCCATAGTGTTAAAAAATATATACAACTGTACCCTTAGTCCTAAGCACGTTAACTACCGATGCGTAGTGTGTGTCTGTGTGTATGTTTGTGTGTGTGTATGTATGTGTGGGGAGTATTTATTACTTTGGACAATAATTAAGTGCATGATGGTTTCATGAAAAGCTAGCTGGTTGTGTATACTGAGAAAATGTTTATGTTAGGGTAAAGCCAGATATCTAAAGGGAGTGTTGCCAACCTGCATTTGTTTTTAGAATCCAGGGGCAATAGTGCTTCAGTCTTGCTTTGGACTCCTTATGGCAGCCCCTTAAGTAGAAAATGTGTAATTTCAGGAGTACTAGAAAAACACCTCAAGGCTCAAATATTCTGCTCTTATTCAACTTAAGAATTTCCACATTTTGGGGGGAGATTATGTCCTCCTCTTCAACTCTGATTTGACCCCTAGCCTGAGAATTTCCATATGCTGCAGGTGTGACCCTAAAAAAAAAAAAAAGCAGAGGACGTGGATAGACATTTTTCCAAAGAAGACATACAAATGACCAACAGGTATGTGAAAAGATACTCAGAATTATTGTGCATCAGGGAAATGCAAATCAAAATCACGAGATACCACCTCACACCTGTTAGAAAGGCTATATAAAACAATGTAGGAAATATCAAGTTTTAGTAAGGATGTTGAGAAAAGGGAATTTTTACACACTCTTGATAGGAATTTTAAATGGTGCAGCTGCTATGGAACTTAGTTTGGAGCTTCCTTAAAAAAATAAAAATAGAACTACCATATGATCTAGCAATCCCACTTTTAAGTATATATCCTAAGGAAATGAAATCAATATCTTGAAGACATATCTACCCCATGTTCATAGCAGCATTATTCACATTAACTTAGGTGTGGAAATAACCTGTGTCCACTTAGGGATGAATGAATAAAGAAAATATAATATGTATGCACATATAGGCAGATAGAAATAGTTTTATACACTGTCTAAATGTATATATACAAACATACACATTGGACTATTATCCGACCATGAAAAAGAAGGAAGTGTACCATTTGCAATAACATCAATAAACTGTGGGTATTAGGCTAAGTGAAATAAGTCAGACAAGTAAAGACAAATGTCATATTATCTCACTTATACACAGAATCTTTAAAATCTAAATTCATATAAACAGGGAGGAGGTTGGTAGATTGTGGTTGCCAGGGGTTGAGGGTGGGGGAAAGAGAGAGATTTAGTCAAAGGGTCAAACTGGAAGCAAATTTCCAGTTATAAGATGAGTAATTTCTGGGAATCTAATGTACAACATTGTGATTATAGTTAACAATACTCTATTATGTACCTGAAAGTTGCTAAGACAGAGAAACTTAAATGCATAAAAAATAAATGATAATTATGTGAGGTGATGGAGGTGGTACCTAACCCTACTGTGGTAATCATTTTTCATTGTATATGGTATGTGTATATCAAATCATCATATTGTACACCTTAAATGCTCACCATGTTATGTGTCAATTGTATCTCAGGTAGCTGGGGGGAAGGTGCAATAAAAGAAAATAGAAATAAACTAGAGTGATGAAGGAAGCTATAAAACGAAGCAAGGTATATATGAATTTATTATCCAAAAATAGCTAGAGTTGTTGAGTGTATTTTTTTTAAAGGAATAGAGACAGAGTAGAAAAGTGGTTGACAGAGGCTGTGGCATGGGGGAAATAGGGAGAAGTTGGTAAAAGGGTAAAAAATTTTAACTATAAGACGAATACAGTCTAAGGGTCTAATTTAGTATGGTGAATATAATTGATAATATCAATTGTATAGTTGAAATTT